>JAMKCH010040033.1:0-13740 GCA_023653785.1 Ophioderma brevispina
CTCCATAGTTTCACAGCCCTTGGATGCTGGATATAATGTGCAAAAGTTCAGGTTGATGCGAACCTTTTGTTTTTTAGTTCGTTCGTTCCTGTTTCATAAAATCTCGATTTTCACCATTTGAGATATTGAGCCGAAAAGTAATCGAAAATAATAAAAATTGCAGAAAACTATTTAATTGGCCTAAATCTGGAGAGAATTGTTAAGTTATTCTCAAAATATGAATTATTACATTTTTTGAGTGCAGTTTGGTGCAAATAGGGGATGTATCTAAGGGGTAAAAAATATTTTTTTGACATAATTGTTGTTAACTATCAACTGGGTGAGTGTAATAAAGAAATACAAAAGAAAATGCTGTCGAGCTGAAAATTTCGGTTTGGTTGATGCCATAATGAATTATTTAATGTATTAACTAAATTAATTTTGAAAAAGCTTGGTAATAGTGATCAGAACTAATTAAAAAAAAATTTTTTATATTTGCTTAAATAATCCAGGAGTTAGCAACTTTTTACAGACAAATGTATACACAAATGCATTGAACGTGCTAGGACTTGCTTGCTTAAATAGAGCATAAAATTTGAACGGAATGTCCTTTTACCTCCAACAAAAAGCAAATGAAAGCTGAAAGCTTACACTCCTATCAGGATATATATCTCAATTAAGCAGTAGACTCATTTCTTTCAATTTGAACATTGACCACTTACAGGGGTCATTAGGGGCAGAGGCAAAGTTTTCAAAATACGCAAATCGGCTAAATTTGACTGAAATGAACTTCTCACATTCTAAACAAGGTAAAATACTTTTGAGCTCATTCAAAGGCATTAAGCGATCCCAATGGGGTCAAAGTTAATTTCAATTATCACGCGGGGGATATAAAAAATATGACTTTACAGAGTAGCGTGTTAAGGGCCGAAGTTACACCTGATTACGATGCATATGTACGCCAAGTCCCAGGTCCACGTGACAACCCCTCCCCCCCCCACCCCCCCCCCCCCCCCCCCCCCCCCCCCTCCCCCCCCCCCCTCCCCCCCCCCCCCCCCCCCCCCCCTATGTCAGTGTATCGAACCGGGGTTCTCTTGTTCTACTTAGCAAGAGATGCATTACCAATAAATTTGCCATTTGGTATTTTCATTTCAGAGCCTTCTACTCCTCCAACTCATATTCAATTGATAGATTGAACTAAGGTGACTCACGTCATTTGGCAACAACCACCATGTGGGAAAGGCAATGGTCCCAATCTCTGGATATGAATATCGGTTTGCCACAGAAGTAGACACATATAGTTCCGACGGTAACTTTACAACTGAGTCATCTGTAATCTAGATGTACGTGATGACTTCACAGCTACGAGTTTCACGTGGCTGCCTGAACCTCAAAAGGTCGAGGACCATATCTGTGATAAAGTAAAGTACATGACTCCGTAGACTATTAGGTAGGTCTTGTACTGCTATAGAGGGCATTATATAACATTGCTTATTATTAACAAATAATCCATTACGTTAAATATTCACTGGGCAATGGTTATGACCTTTGTTCATATTTTGATTTCGTTTTATATTGTTTAATTTCTTAATTTCTCGCCCTTTCTCTATCTCTCTCATCTCTCTCTCTCTCCATCCTTTCCTATTTTCTGTTAAATGGCCCATTTTCGCCGACGCGCGGACTGATGCTCATTGTACGCCATACTAGGTATCTTGGTACTTATTTTGGTATCCATGAAGAGGATGGCCATAGCTATCCACTGTATCAAAATCGATTGCATCGGCGGCTTATAAACGAATTCTCGAGTGTGTGGTAACCCCCTCCCCTTGGTAATCCGTGTTACAAGAAAAGGCCTTTGGTAAGACTAGGGGTTAAGGGATAAGCCCGCGATTACGATCGAACACAACAACATATCAAACTCGTATTTTGGTATTTTTTTTACTGGCACAGATTTGCTACATAACCTGCAATGGTTGGCTTTGAAATCCGGGATTAAAGTGACGGAGGAGTTTTGTTTTTTGAGATTCAAATTCTCAAATTGCCTTGCTCGGTTGAAGACCCACTACTCGAGAATGTTTCATCAAGGTTTATTTGACAAAAAAAGCACTGAAGAAAACCGCAAACCTTTGTTTTGAACTGGCCTGCTATTCTAAGCGATCGTCCACAAGGAACCAGGTGGAATTTTCTGTCATGCACGACATAAATTTATTACATAAAGACGGTGTATTCTGCTTATTCACTTCACGTGTGATCTAGTACATTGGCAAGCTTCTAAATTTGCAAAGACCGGGTTCAAAAATATTGAGGGCGCTCCCTCTCTGGTAATGTGCCTCATGTTTTTTTTATTTTAACAAGGCAGTACTTTTTATCTTCTTGTGAATTTCCTAAACCCACGTGCGTAATCTTTTTTAACCCCATGTGTGTGTCGCATGTGGGAATCATCTTCACTCTGTGTAATCCTCTGATTTCAGCTCTTCAAGCTTGGCGGTACAAACTATACCTTTGAGGAGTCGCATGTGTACCTCTTAAAATCGAAAATGACATTATTTTTAGCTTATTATTATTGGAGGCAAAGAATGTACCATTGTTTAATGGATTATTCCTGACAGTCTAAAGGCGCAATAGCAGGGGAGTGTTTTCCACAAAGTATAAGTAACACATATGTGTTTTCGGTCACAGGAATGAGGTTATGGCTGTTACTGTGGACTTTGATGTTTATTCGTGTTGCTCTGATTCGCCTCTTCATTATAGTGGTAAGTTTTGATTTCATCACGACCATCGCAACGCTTGGCGAACAAAGACTTAAATCAATGTTGCTAGTTTTATTTTACATGTTGCTCGAAAGGTACGTTGTTCTCTCTGTACCATTTATCACTCTACTTTTCACTCCAATTCTCAGTTAATATATCCTGTTTTAATTTCATAATAGCTTCATAATATAGGGTCATCAGATGTATATAGAATGATCATTTGATGTTTGTGATTTACAATATGCTTCTAAAATCAGTCTATATCTTGCAACTATTAAAGGCTTCGCGCAGATGTCAAACGAAAATGCCAAACTACTAATGGAGTTACAGACTGCAATGATATATCCGGACCGATATCCCCATATTGCGAGTTCAAATTCTTGTGAGTATTTCAATTATCAGATTTACAAGTTGCATTGGAACCATGAATAAATTTAAAGAAATTAGTCCTTGGGCCAGACGATGACGTGTATGCTGTTTGGGAAGTTCGTCTCTTCACAGGTGGTCCCGTAGTCAATTCACTGGTACAAGACATTAATTGGCTTTACACAGCTTGTTTAGGGCTTCCTCTTCTCATTGACCTTAATGGCGCCCTAATGGAAATGTTAAATTGTCAAGGCTAATCATAAATTTTGCCCAAGATTTTAGATAATTGCTTAAATATCTGTTATGCGATATTTTTTAGTGGAAAAATTCAAATCGGCCATGGCTTTGTATTATCCTAATTATAATAATATTTTGTTGGCGCTATTCAATGTTGTTTGGCCCATTAAATCGTACTGGATAGCAACTATTTAAAATTGTAGTTCATTCATTAAATGTAAGTGTATTATCTCCTATCCATTTATGGAAAAAGGTCCTTTGGAGAGTGACTACTTTTTGGGCTGGGAAATTTTCGTCGCGTCATAAAATCGGTTTTTGGACCGCCATTTTGAATCTGTATACCTGAACTAACCGATTTCATTTTGTTCCTGTTATGTTATCGTGTTGCGCGTTGATGTTCCCATCAATGACCAGAGTTTTTAGTAAAAGATTCCAATGGCAAAGTGTTCTCAGAGGGGTCCCTTGGACCCTCCCTTATGCACCAACGGGAGTGCAGAAGACTTATGCACTTAAGGGGTCCGACTCAGAGATTTCGGAATCTATTATTTTGTGTAGTAATTAAAAATAGTCATCTAAAAACCTAAAGATAGTCACCGAAATACCCTAATTCCAAAGTTAGAGATGAATCGGAAATCTCTGTTTCCATGCAGTAAACCTTATGCACAGTATAACGTTGCCATAGGATACCGTGTTATAACAAACATTCCGGATTCCGGAATTTTATAACAAGTTGGTGGATTTTCTATATGAAGGACTTTCGATTTGAGCTTAGTTATTTTCACCACCATGGTTACGTCTATGACAGGTATTGGTGTTGCAAAACACGTTTTGTGGAAATAAATGAGTGCCCCTCATCGGGAAACTCGAGTCAGCCTTTAAAGTGACAGGAGGCATTTTTTAGGATACGAATTTCTCTCAATTGCACGGAATCGATTGTAGACCACCTACCAAAGGTTACCAAGAACGTTCCGACGGTTTATTGGACAACCAGTACAAAAGAAACTCAAACCTTGTTTTGAACTTGCCTGACTATCGTAGTGGTCCCCATAGAACACCGTGCTGTGATTTCTGTCGTGACGACATAGAGTACTAAATCATCATATTATTACATCAAGACGGCGTAATTCGCTTCATTCACTTCAAGTGTGATCTAATAATTTGGAAGCATTCCAATATGCAAAAAACCGGGCCTGGTCCGAAAAAAATGGGGGCTGCTTCTTTCTGGAAATCGCCTCATGTTCTTTAAGTGTTAAGTTGTTCATCATTTCATATCAGTTTTTAACACATTTCAGATACTAACTCAAATGTCACCTGAGTTTGATGCCAATGACGCTAACACCTTAAATGGATCGACGGACGAAGTATTTCCATTATACGCCACCTATTTTCGCACCAAAACCTCAAGGCAGAGTCAACCCATTACCTGTTACTGATGTCGGTTGCCATGGTGACTCTTTATATGTCAACCACAATATCGAGAAGGCCAAAATCTAGCAGATGTCATATTTCAAACCTAATTCTCAGAAAGCGTAAAGGTGACAAATTTTCTACAGTATGGTGAAAGAGAAAAAGGCCAATGCTCCTGATCATGCATTGAAAATTGAAGAATTGAATACAGGTACAACACTTATAAGTTGATAAAATAAGTTTTAAAGGAAATATGTCAAGATTTTTGTCAAGCTCAGTTTGACTTACATCCTAAAAATATGTTACAGACATCACGAATCCCCGAAAAAATACTACAATTTGATGTAAAAGTAAAAATAGAGGCCTTTTCATTTTGCTTTTTTGAACATCACGAAGAAAACGGGCGGATTTTCGCCAATCAAAAGCGCCCAACTTTTTGCATCCCTCGGGACGTCACGTGATGACCAACATCACATGTTTGACTCGATTGTATTATTGCTGACACTGTAATATTGATGGATTAATGAAAGTAATAATCAAATTAAAAATCCGTTACAGAATGACAATATTTTGTTTTCATTTCGTTGTTTTTTAATATTATTAAGTGGCAACACTGCGATATGATGTCACAACGACGTAAATTATGGATGGTTATATCATTTGACGTCACCATTTGCCTTGCCTGCGATGTGGTTCTGTCGGAATCGTTTTCGAGTTAAGCTATTGGGCGGAAAATCAAAAGGGCAAAATACTCCACAAATTGTGGACAATTTTTCAACTCAACTTATTTTGATTTATAATGTAATATACGTTCTAAGGTCTTTCATCCATACCAATTTCCAAATATTCAGAATCATTATATTTCCTTCTAATGCTTGTACATAATGATTTATATTTAGACACATTCGAGTGCTTTAATTTTTTTTAAATTGCTATTACTCACGAATTGATTTTGTTGAGATGTTTTGACCTTTATACTGCAGTGATACCTGACAAACAAAAGACGTCCTTTAATAGTGTCTTCAAAAGAACAATCAACGCCCAAAAAGAACAGATATTTTTAACCTTGTCACTACTGTAAGTTTGAAACATTTGTCGCTCAAAAACCGATTGTGGGTTTTTATAATTAGCGATATTGGTTTCGTTGAATTTTGAATCTTTCCATGTGCATATTAGCTTGTTTATATACTCTCAGGGGTTCGGGCCTGATCCTTTATATATTGCATATCCGCCAGTTTTTAATTTTTGACCGAATTCCTAGATTTGGTGGCTTGTCCGAAACTAACGACGATCTTTTTTCTTCAATTTTGAGTGTTAAAGTATCCTTATACAATAATCTTTCATATAAAACATCCGATGTCTTGTCCTTCCACTTATTTTTCTTCACTTATGACGATTTTTTGTAAGACCTGAAAGACATACCTCACGGCCGCCATCCTTGGATTTTTCAGCCAAATTTTCATTAATTACTCTAAATAAAGTGTTCATGATATGGCTAACAGTATTTACACTTCAACGTGTTAAACAAACATCACTTGACCTCTTTGACTAGTTTAAAGGTCGCATAGGGGTCAATACCATGAGAATTGACACTGTCTTAGTCATGATGCAGGGACCAAGTTTGGTCAAAATACATAAGAATGTGAGTGCTAGAGTAAAAGAACAATATGAAAGTATAGCGTTGATTAACACTAAAACACGTTTACCTTGCAATATTAACCTTTACAGTGATAAATTATTAACACTCAGTGAATTGATTGAACACCGCAACATGTTTGTAGCTGTTAATAATCAACCACTGATTGTTAATAATTTATCAGCAACATTTATATTTCGATGTAAACGGTTTTAGTGTTGAGGCCCTAATCAATTAATTACTTTTATTAGCACTCACATTCTTTCCTGTATTTTGACCAAACTGGGTCTCATGCTCATTGCCTAAGACAATGTCATTCATATGGTATTAACCCCTATGCGACCTTTAACCTAGTCAAAGAGGCCAAGTGATGTTTTGTTTTTTAACCCGTTGAAGTGTTAAATAACTGTTAAGCCATATCATTAACACTTCTATTTAGAGTGTTGCTAGTTTTGTTGCATTTGAACCATGGATGATTTGTTTTCTTTTTTTTCTTCCCAATTTTTTTAGCTTATAGTCATTTTTTATGATAAATGCTTGTCTGTGCCTAGTTATCATTTTTTTGGAATAAATGATCGAGTCGTATGTAAACAAAACCCTGTACTAATCAATTCATCGTTGTCCGTCGTCGTCTTCTCTTCATCTCCACACATATTTTCACTTTCCCTGTAGATGATCAATCTCCCGAGTTGTCCTTGAGGCCTCTCAAGGAGATCCGTTCAGATTACATTAATTGCTTCTTTTCCATTGACGTAAGTATGATTAGAAATCGGACCATATTATTATTATTATACTTATATTTGTCTTTCAATATATATACAAAAAATTGTGATGTAATAGGTGAAAAAAAATCCTCATGGAATTTGTAGCTCCAACGGGTATAAACTTCTACTTTTTCAAGTTTTCTACAGGGTCGGAGACACAGTCGTAAGACGCTTTAGTCTTTGTCTTGCTCCGCACAGGCGTAAGACATTATCCTTTAAAACAACACATTCGAGGAAGGGTGTAGGTTCTGTCTTAATCATTCCTTTGCTTTAATAATTGATATTGGTGTATTACAGCTAGATTTGGAAAACAATGCGCCTTAAAAGTTGTGCGTAAATCATTCTTCCCTTTCATATGTGTGACATCTGCTTTCCTGCCTCTCTCACTCCTCTTCTCTCTATCATCTCTCTCTTCTTCTTTCTCGCTCTCTCCTCCTCCTCTCTCTCGCTCTGTTTCTCTCCCACTTCAGGGATATGAGAAGCCAATGCAGACCTTGCTGCACAAGGGAATATTCACCGCCTAAGGATTTACGTACTTTACTATGATTACCAGAGGAAATACGTGTTTCTCTGATTAAGATTCGTACTAATCAAATATTTATTGTGAACATTATTTTGCTAGAAAAGCGATAGACACTATAGACACATAGATATCGTTCCCGCTCTTTGTCACCCCATAGTCCCCTGTGGGTAATGAACTTCGTCCCTAGTGCAAAGGTCGTTCGTTCCAATTTCGCCTGTGCATTCTTTTATATGTTTTGTTGTTTGTTTTTCCAGAGTGCGTTCGCCGGCCTTCTCTGGAGAAAATTGAGGGTGTTTTTGAATCAATTCCACATGCACCGCTTGGGAAATTTCACCTCTTTAGGGTCATGTGATCCCATAACAATCCTATTCTTAACACAGAAAAACCCTGACTTTAACGTCATTTAGCCCACAAAGCATTTAAGTAAATTAAGGAATTTTTATCATATTAATAAATATCTTGTAGTATCTTGAACTTTTGGAACACCTTTTTTCCTAGTACTGACATGTTTTTTGGTACCGTACAGTATAGAACATTGCTATAAATCATGAGATGGATTAAAACACCCTCTGTGGAAAAATGAAACTAATTCCATCTTTTACCGAATCACACGAAATTGTTTTTCAACTCCTCAATTAGCAGGAGGAGCACCACGTGCCCTCGCTTATTTCAGTTCCCTTCCCCTACGTAACTCGCAATATAACATTTCTCACGTGTTTTTAGTAGCTTTGCATGGGCTAGCGTTTCTCATCGACACAAACTAAAGAATTCCACGATTATAGTCATACAGATTATTTTCTGGAAATCACGTTAACAACATGTACACTGCAGCAATGCTATTGTTTTATTCAATTCGATCTGAATTAAAGCGATTTTGATTAACATGATGGGGCAATCTGATAGAAATTTGTCTTCATTCTCTCGAATGCCCGAATTCATTTTTGACGGAAACCCTGAAAATACACAGAGACCAGATTTGATCGGCTGCGAGTAATATTGTCTGAGGGATTCGTTAATCTCGAAACTTGGTTTACCTTAACGGAATGATGTGGACCACAACGTGGACAGCAAACTTGAAGAGTGTAACCCCGCTAAAATGTCTTTCTCACCTATAGATAGTCTTTTCCCCGACGAACCCTGTTTGATTCGATATTCAAAAAAACATGAAACGTGTTTTCTTGGTTGATTTCTATAATTGAGTACCTTTGATGGCTTTCTCAATATAAATAACCGCAAACAAAGGAACATATCTTAGGTATTTCCTGTTTGGGACACATTATTTCTCTTTACTTATACAGGTGATAACTATAGAGATTCCGCGATAGTCTTCACTGGCTCGTTGCGAAAAAATCAACTACAACACGCTCATCCCACCATTGGTTTGAGTTTTGTGAAAAATACCATTACTTCCCAAAAAACCCTTTGTTTGAATGGATATAGGCCTTTTAAACATGGTAAAAAGGGTATTTTCCGCAACATTTAACTGCAGGAAAGAAATGACGTTGTTTGGTGGTGTGTATCTCTGCAAATGGGGCGTCTTGTGAAACTGCGAGATCAGGAGATCCTCTGATGAAGAACTATAAATAAAAACCCAGATTAAATTATTAATTTTCATTATATTTAGAATGACGCATGTGCTTATAAGGTTACAAATGTCCCAATTATGTAACCATTTAAAATTCCCTATTGAGTTTAATTTGATTTGGACAAATGATTTGGGGAAGAAATGTACCGTTGCACACTATAACTTACCGGTCCTCAAGGACAACGATCGTTGAGATGTGGAGGATGGATTTGGCAAGAGGCGCTCTCAGACAAATTGTCATGGCAACCAATCTCAAAGAGGGGATCAAAAGTAAGTGACAAAAACAATTTCGTCATAACGATATCTTGTGAGACAATTACTCAGTCTTGTAATTTAAGAAAATGACATGAAGATTGTCAAGGAAAAAAATGACATTTCTAGAATTTTTATCGATGTATTAAATCTTAAAACTTAAAGGAATAATAAATGTAATAAAAAAAGATGAAGTAGTATTTTCTTGTAAATGCAGGAAGATAACTCAAGCATGCTATGCTATTCAGTCTATCGACCGATTAGAACAGCAGGCACATTTAAGATTTTAGTGTTTGGTTTTGTTTCTACATGATTATCTAATTAACATTCACATCAAAACATTCTTTTTAGGTAATGTACAACAAATTATTGCAAATTTAGAGGAATTTGTATCCTCAGAATATCATCGGGTGTCCCTTTATAATCATCTCCGTTATCGATCACGATTGGCAATTGTAATCAATCCTCATCAAAATTACTGCTATATCATGTGATACGCATCGCCGTCAGCGCCATTATGCGTCATCATCGTCGTCGTTTTCATCAACGTAATATGGACTATAATCATCGTGGTTATCTATCCACGTCTCGTCGTCCCTATGAGTGTCCTTATTATTACTATCTGCTTTATCTCCACTTTCCTAAATTATGTTTTCTCTTTGTCTTGTAGCTTGTAAGCTTAAAAACCACTTTGGGTCTTGTATCTAGAATAATATCTTACTGATTATAATCACTAGGAAGAGTAGTCACAATAAAAAAAAATTGTTTGTCACTGTCACTTTTCAGGGTAAAAGGGGAACAATACTGGCCATCTCATGGAAAAGGTGTTAAGAGTACGGAGATATCCATGTAGCCAACGACGATGAAATAAAGTTGAAAGATTACACCATTCGAACATTCCACCTAGTCAAGGTAAATGCAGAATAATGAGACACTTTTAAGACAAAAACTAAAGATTTCCAATATATGTTAAGTGTTCATTGTCTCATTCTTTTTAATGTTAGAATACAAAGTAATTACACAAGGCTTTACACAAAAACAAAAATACACTTATTATACCGGTCTCGCATGTGTCGTTTTATTTGCTGTATCCCATAAACGACAGGAGTGTAATATTTATCTGTGTTCGACAACACGATTCTGGAGATTGAAGAAGCCAGAGAAGCGTCAGGAGAAGTGAAACAATTCCATTGACACAGGATGGCCGGAAATTGGATGTACCGGACCTTGCCGGCCTTGATGCTCTGCAACTTCTTGACGAGTCAAATGCTTACAATACCCGATGCAGGACCAATTGTTGTTCACTGCAGGTTTAAGTCCATCTCAGTCCATATCTCTTAATTAGCTATGAAATCTACAACGACGCACTCTGTTGCATTTGAGGACTTGCGTAAATATATTTAGAAAAAATGTTGTTAATAGCTGTTAATAGTGGTGGAGCAGCGACCACTCGATTTGTTTGTTTGTTAGCCTTTTTTTATTTCTGTTTTGCTTATTCTATTTCTTCTATTCTTCTTTTTCTCCCTTCTTGTTAACGATCATTATCATATAATTAAACGTGCATCAAACATAATAAATAATGAACAGTTCCACTTATTAGTCATAATCTGACTGTAGTCCCCTCCAGAACATGCTCCGCCTATGAACAAAATCAATTTTGGAATTATAATCACTGCAATGGCAACTTGTTACATCCTATGTAAATTTTACAATTCAAATCAAGTCTTAAGACTCACTTCTTTTATTCTGCTTATCATATTATGCACGTTTGATGCTATATTATTTTGTGTTATATCACATTATAGCATATTATTGTGGTTATTATTGTTATTATTTATTATATTCAAAAATTTGTTATTTCTGAAGCGCTGGTGTTGGTCGTACTGGTACATTCCTTGCAATTGATACAATCGTAAAATGGCGGCGACAGCAGGAAAGGTCGACGTATGGGTTAATCGAGCATATGTAGGACAAGACGACCCAAAGATGATCCAGTAGAGGTATGTTCAATCAATATTATTTTTGTACATTGTTGTCAATTGTTTGCCAACAAAGCAACTCAGTTGCTGAAAATAGATTTTAACTTGTACTCAACCCTCTGGCGTCCCATTCATCCAACATTCATAGGTTGACCGCGACTGGAGAGTGAAGACTACGATGATTCCTGAGTTTTCCTCTCCCCCTGGTGCCTCTATTCATGCTGCTGTGATTATAGTCCGGATGCCGGCCCATTTACTTAGAAAATATTACTATAGTTAGTTTTATTGTGGATTTGGCTTCCTTAAACCATCCATTCTAAGAATCAAACTGCTGACAGTCCATCCGCATTGAGCAACTTTAGATATCATAAAAAACAAAATGGCCGCCAAAATGCGAAATATACCAGAAGGTTGTGATTTTCTTAATAAAGCACAGAAACATGGGATCATAAAAGACACAATCTATGTTTAAAGATTTTCAAGATGGCAGTCATAGCGTAAATTCCCGGGGGATGGGGATATACCCCCCCCCCATATTTTTGAATGAGCCCCAATGTTGATGCCTGTTCATGGTTTTTTTTGACGCAAAATAGCCTCCTATTTTACCATAATTGTTTAAAAATGTAAATTTCCTTCCCCGCGCTTCGCGCGCATCGGTCTCATTACAATTACATTTCAACGATATTAGCGTTGAAATGGCAAAATGTTTGGCGCGCTTCGCGTTCACATTTGCTAGTATGGATCTTTTCGGCAAACCCCGTTTCATTCATTAAATTTCATCAAACATCCCATGGGCCCAAGTCAAAAAAGAAATGTACGCCACTATGGCAGTAAAGTAGTGAATTGTGACCAAAAAACAAAATGGCCGCCAAAAATGACCGCCTTTGTGAAAATCACCAACAAGGGTTGTTATGGCCATTGTATAAGCCTGGCAAATGTACATGTTATGGATGGCAGGGAACAATAAAATGTACAATTAAATATATTTTATTCAAGGATATATATATTTCAAGATGGCATCAAAACATGGATGCCAAGGCACCAAGGCATTCAATAGTTTGAAATTTACCGATTTCTTGTTCTTCTTTCCTTTGGGCACCGTTTGAGGCAAATGGGCATACGGATAGATTATTTTTTTCTTTAATGGCTATTAAAGGGCCTTGGTCCGATCCCTAATAGCCTCATCCCCAGACCTAGATTTAATGAGAACTGGTGAATATTGGTATCAGAGCTACTATTTTTCTCATTTACCTGATAAAAAATATTCGGCTAATAGGGTTGTTTGGTTTGGAAGCGAACATCTGCGCTCCATTTTGGTCGACCCATATTAAGTTCACACGTACTTACGGGCTACTGAAATCAGGTTTTAGGTCTCAATCAAAAAAAGGATTGAAATATCGGGGCGAAACTTTAAAGATGGTGTTTTGGGGTGAAGGCCCCCTTGAACATCAAGATATTCTAGAGCAAAAAAGTGGCCGCCAAAATAGCAACTGTGAAAATTAATGATTAAGTTTTGTTTTTCTCAGTGATGAGTTCTTCCTGGCTTGGGTTTATTTTGGTGATGAGTCTTAAATAGAACGGGGTTTAATTTTGATTGGTGTTCTTTGCTATGTGTTCTTTCATCTAAAGTGTTCTTAAACCAAGGTTTCGTGTTAGATGAGTACTTTCATGAGACCTTTCCCTGACCAGGTTTTTCGTTATAAGTCCTTAAATGAGGAGCCCTACCCTCCATTTGTGTTTAAGGAAATCAAGCAGTGAAATCATTAGGCACTAAGTACAATTTGGCCACTGTTCATATCAATGTCCGACAACCAACGGTGTTTCGCTCTAAAATGGTTTTTTGGACTTCAACCACAATTGTGTACCCATTTTTCGATCAAATTGTTAGAAACTATTTGCCAAACAAATTTAGGGGAATTGTCGATACCCCATGACCTTTTCATCGTATTTATAGTAACGTAAGTTGACCTGTTTGTTGGGCCATATCAAACAAAACAAATCCCATCAAAATTCGATAAAAAAATGATCATTTATTCTCATTTATGGGTCAATTAGCATTATACTTGGTTCATTAATATTGAGAATATATGTTGGCTTTAATTAATCCTAAATCCTAATTGCATTTTTTGCCACTTTTCAAAAATACGGAGCTGAACCTGCCTTGTGGTTACACAAATATCGCTAATCCCTTTTTGCCGTGATCGTCAAGTTGCTAGTCATTTCCCTCTAGGAAATTAAGCAGGGACTTAAGGGACATGAGTA
>JAMKCH010040034.1:0-67759 GCA_023653785.1 Ophioderma brevispina
GCTTAAAAGGCACTTTGTTTGGTCTTACTGCAGCGTTGACTTGGATACCGATTGGTCGATGTTGAGTTTGTGGAACAGGATCCAGAACAATCTTGCTACAAATATTAGAGATATTTTTGCTAACAATAGCTAGATCAGGGTTGTAACCTCTCTTCCAGCGGGCACTATGAAATGATCTCGGCAGCTTAGAGTCGTGAAGGAGACGTAGATGTTGACTGTCTATCCATTCTTCGACAGCTTGTCCGTCTTTGTTAGTTTCATTGTAGCCCCATTGGGTACTATGGCTGTTGAAGTCGCCAATGAAGAAATGAGGTTTGGTGGAATTCCCAGGGTTGAGCTGAGGGTGCTCGAAGTCTACTGATGGAGGTTTGTAGACAGATGAAACTATGACAGAACTAAGCTCAATGGTGAGGACTTCGATGTTGTTATCATCAGATATTGAGGTTGCTTCTACTTCGGTACCTGTTCTCACAAATATAGCACTTCCGTATTGTCGATGTGGTCTCTCGGTGGCAAGGACCATTCCTGGTATGGTTGGGCGGTGGTTATTGATTCCTCTGTGGGTTTCCTGCAGACATAGGACATCGCAATGGAGATTGTTACACAAATCAGCAATGATAGTACTTTTTGCACTGGAAAAACCCTCCACATTCAATGACACTATAGTCAAGACAGACCTAAGAAAAGGCCTGCGCTGAGGTCTAGTCATGATATGGGTATACATAAGAAATGATGTTAATGGAAAACAGTGTTTGGAGTTGTAGAGATTAGTTCGCTGCTTCGCTTCGCAGTTTTAACTTTGCTTTGCTACGCAGCTTAACAGGGGAGACCACAGGACGGTTCTCTACTTCTCCTCCTTAACAGGGGAGACCACAGGACGGTTCTCTACTGCGCTCATGAGGGAAGATGTTTCGGTGAATCACTGCCCCTTTATTGTTTATTCCCTGTCTTAGGTCTTTGGTCTTATGTTTCCAGACACCCTATATAGCATCTGGAAACATAAGACCCAGTGGCGTAACAGGCGGGGGGGGGGGGCAGGTTGCCCCCCTGACGACTTTGGCCGGGAAAAAAATTGCAAAAATCATGCTAAATCAGCCGTTTTTTAGCCCTCTGACTGTGACAAATTGGCCTTTTGACCCCCCTGAGAGGGAAAATTTCCCAAGGACGGGAAAATTTGCCCCCTCAGAGCGGGTAGACCCGTTACGCCACTGATAAGACCGAAGACGTAAGATCAGGGAATAAGCAATAAAGGACCGCTTTATTTAAAAGTGCTCCATTGTCAGACGATGGTGGCCAAGCGTCATTTAAAGGGACATAACACGCTAATTTTTAGTTTACGTATGTGATAAATCATGTTGAAACGATTCTCAACATTAATGATATTACAATAAATTAATTAGCTAATAAGAAGACAAAAATGAAATCGGGAACTGGTGGGCGCACCCATGTTACCGATAATATCACGGCCATAGTGACGTTTCGGCCATCTCGCGGCCAATTCTACGTCATGTCTATAGTTTGTCTCATGATGATTGTCAAAACAAAGTAATTTAGTTTTGAGTATCTAACATGTCTAATAGGTTTGTATGCCTTTGAATCGACGCACATCTGTAGTCATTATATTTCAGTAAAGAAATAACTTCTTCACCGATAATACCTCGATAGGCCTACAAAGAACGGATCTCCTCCTCTCACCTCTGCCTCTCGAATGTAGATTTTCCGTCTCTCTACCTGTAATATCCCCTGAAAGATGAATTAATACGGGTCGGCCATGGGAAGTCACACCATGCCGGCAAATCACCGTTTCAGCTGAACGCAGTATTGCAAAATATGTCAGTACCAAAAAAGGTACGCATTGAAGTTCTCAATTGATTTTACGCGAGGAATTATTGTAATAGCGCCAATGCGACATTGATGGACTCTAATATCAATGGCCTCTACTTCGAGCTATTACATGCTGAATAGCGTTTTCGGTTGACAGTTAGTCCCGCTTTTAAAAACATACTGAAATACAGTGACATTTTGGTTGAACTCATATATACATCCGCTAAACTCTAACATTCCCATCACACACTGCTTTATGTTGGCAACATGGCTGGGCGCTCCAATCAACCCAGCGAGAACAATAAACAAGCGTAGCATGCTTGATGCTTCCCTTTCATATAGCACTCATAAAATATTGATCAAAATGAGATTACTTATAACCTGTTAACCACAAACCGAATTGGTCTTCTTTTCATAAAGTGGTTTCCGACGGATCTGAAGTCGACTGCTCTGGTTGCACGGCGGTTCAAAGTAAATTGACATGTGCGTGGCTCGCAATTATGTTGTCCGGAGAAAATAGTCGGCATCTTTTTTTAAAAGGTGTAATTTCGTGATTTCAGCACCTTCTGTTTTATTTGTTGTTAACTATAGATATCTCGTAAGCAGAGTGATTCGCTGTCTGTAAGACAAGGCTTATTCACAAAATGTGAGGTGATCCCGATCTTGCGGTTTTGCGTTATGGGGCAATTGATTGTTTTTCCACGGTCCCATAGTCACTGTGCTGTTAATTGCTGGTCCGATTCCGGACAGTAAATACCAAAAAATTGCGCATTTCTTACAAATACAGCTGATTTGCACGTGAGATTAGGTCACGTGAATACAAAGGCGAACGGTTAGATGATATTGAAAATCTCCAAAAAAAAAATCAACTTTTTTAGGTAAGTCGGGGGACGAGGTTCGTGGATCACGAAATGCCCCTTTTTAAAACAATCATAACATTATGATTGATACTAACCATTCATGATAATGTTTAGGATTTACAATGTGTTTTAATCCACGGGATTTCGGTTTTTTTTTCATATTGCCTTTTCTGTGGGCTGTCATGGGAATTTTAACGTATACATATAACATAAAACTCATTTATCACTTTTTTAAGCGAAAACCCAAAGGTGATGATTGATTGATAATTGTGGTTTTAATATTGATCGATTCATGTTGATTGAATGATTGTTGAGTGATTGGTTGATGATTGACATTTTTCGCCGGCCCCTTCAGGTCATAATTTATTTACAATAATATCAAAATTGCAAAAACATTGAACAAAGTTAAAAACACATTCAATAATGTTACAAGATAAAAATATTTAGCAAAGTAGGGAACGAGTCGGGTATCCCGAACGCGGGGTAATCACGAACGCATGGCGATTTCGCTATATTGGCGAAAGGAGGGAACGTGATACCACCCTATGTGTTAGCTGCCTTGGACTTAATTCAAATGTAAATTACCAATATGTAAATCTCGCACATTCTCGCGAGAATTACAAAAAGCACTTTTTAGTGAACATGAATATTCAGAACATTATTTCTGATACAGATCATTCTCTACAAGAAGAGAGAGAAAGTGCTTTAATAGTTATAACGGACTAAGGTCCTTTACAATTAAAATCATGTACACGGTGCAACGTCCATGATGGAAGTTTATGAAAGAACGAGCATTACAAACTTACAAACTTAACCGACGAAAACTGTGTATAGTTAAGTTTTTTGCTACCTTGTTTTGATATGATTGATCTTTACCAACCCTTGTTTTAACCATGGACTTATATTGGCTTCAATCAAATGGTTCGGCATTACCGACTTACCCTACATGGTACCATTCCACAAATTTTACAAATTAAAAGTAAACATTAAACGACTGTAATAGAAGTAAATAGTAGTTTAAAAGAGATAGACATTTATCTAAATCATCAAATGATAAAAAGTGTTTATCTTTACTTCTTAATTACAATATTTGCTCTATCTGATGACATTGATCTCATTTTATATCTGTCATATTTGAGTCTTATGTCCTTTGTTTCCATACACCCACACACGGATCTGGAAAACAAAGATCGACGTCATAAAAGTATCTTTGAGTCGTGAGGTAATGAAATAGTGGGAAAGATTGATAGGTAGTGGGGTTGGTTGTGTATTTCCCGTATATTTTGATGCTAAAATTAATTCTGTTGCTGTTTGGTTTTCAATGGAACTAAACTGTCAAAATGATGGGGCAATTTGCCTACTGAATGCCCCTTAGTTTAGTGGGTAGAAGGGGGTCCGTTCACCCCCCTAAATCAATTTTAAAAAAAAAAAAAAAAAAAAAAAAAAAAAAAAAAAAAAAAAAAATAATATGTTAAAAAATAAAAAAAATGGTCCCACGTGCCATTTTTAGGTACATTAGTGAATTAGGATCGCCATTACAGAAAAATATAGTTTTCGTATCTCAACAACAGAAACCAAAATTGTTCTTCTAGAGCCAAAAGACCGCTTGCCATGGCCTCTTTGTTTGTTGTTTTGCTTCGGATGCAAGATGGCAGCCACATGGCCGCCTCACAAATCTACAAAGTAATAAAGTGCTAATTCTGTTTAATTTAGTCGTATAGTCATATATTCCTTAGTTTATTTTCTGATTTTATGTCTCGACCCTTAGAATCTCCTATCTTGCCTGTTTTGCGTAGTGAGTATATTTACCTTCAATATGGCGGCCAATTTGTCCCTTCAAATGTGTTAAAACTTAGAAATTACCTTATATTGTCCCCAATTAGGATGAAAATGTGAATTAAGTATGCAGCAAGGTTAATATATTCATGTTCATTAATTGTTTATTTTTTGTTTGGTTAACTGATTTGAAATGAGATGGCGGCTAATTTCACCCGAGTTCAAAAATCTTGAAAGCGGCGTTATTAGCCATTCTGAATTTAAGAAATACCTGGAACAAAAATACAGTTAAAAGTTACTAATGATGTTAGACTATTTTAATTTGCACTTTATTATTCTTTCTGGGCGCTATGTCTAGATATTCGACAAAAATATGGTAATTTTTAAGCTTACATTCTTTGAATGTGGCCATAGTGACCGCCATATTAAATTTTAACAACCAGAATTGCCATCTGTTGTGTTTAACTAGTTCAAACGCATCTACCCATACTTTAAATCACATTTTCATCCTATTTTTGGGGGACAATATAAGGTACTTTCTAAGTTTTAACACATGTTGAAGGCGGAAAATTGGCCGCCATACTGAAATGTTAATAACCTGCCCTAAGCAAAACAGGCCTATATGACGTTTCTAATGGTCAAAGACATATATTCCCTAATTTATTTCTCATTTTTCTTACTATAACGACTAAATAACACAGGCATTTAGCACTTTAATACTTTGTAGATCTTTGAGGCGCCATGTTGGCTACCATCCTTGGATCCGAAAGCAAACACACATACAAATATTCAATGGCAAGCTGTCTTAATGGCTCTAAGCGAGAATAATGTTTATTTCTTGTTGTTGAGATACGGTGAAAACTATATTTTTCTGTAATGGCGATCTTAATTGCATCAATTTACCATAAATGGCACGTGTGGGGGACACTTTTGGAATTTTTTAACATAGCTAATCGTTTTGTCTGCGCTTTTTGTTCTGATATAGAGACATCCATTAAAATTTATTTTAGGGGGGTGCCACCGACCCCCTCTACCCACTAACTACTTCTTCAAGGGGAAATATTAGTACAAGGGAAAAATTTGAAATCGGCAAATTGTGTTTTTTAATGTAAACTAACGCGTTCGTCTCGTCATAAGGATTACAAATAAAAGTATATATTTGCCTAGGTTCCAACTTTAGTCAAAGCGGTATAGCCCCATGGTTCAAGGTCCCGGGGGTAAATGCTCCGAATGTTGTTGAAAGTGGTTCAAATGATTCCCTTGTGTCAAATTACGAGACGTACCAAGGTCAAGAATTACCCCCCGTGGTTCATAAAACAAAATTTCACAACAATGAACTATTTGTAAGAAATTGACTTGAACAAGATGTAAATTCAAAGTAATGATTTGAAATACCTAATTAAATATGATCTGAATCAATACAAAATACCACAAAATATTAACAATGCACAAAATTATTAGGTTTCTTACCTCTTTACAATACCCCCTGCACATCACCATTAACAAAGTTCAAAGTTCACTGCTGGGTGCGCACCAGTCTCGTGTAGAATCAGGTCCACACAATGTAATCTTGGCGACACAATTCTTGCTGGTATAGTTTCCATGTTTCGTCGCGAAAATCGCAAAAGTCGCTGTTTGGTCTAGTCGGCCGTTAATTTGCAAACTCGTACACTTGGAGACATACTGGAAGTTTAACTGATGCGTATTATAATGTCCATACAGATACTCAGTGCATTAAAGATGAACGTCACTGGTAAGACGCAATGTCCTGCTGGAATTTGATGTTAACCTTTGTTTTTCCAAAGGAACCAAATTTTGTGCAGCTCTGAAGATTCTGACAACTTTTCGGAATTATATAAGACATGAGATTTTTATTATCAAACGTTTTGAAAGTTCTCCACCTTCTTTTTGAGAGGTCCTACACTGCTGAAATCTCTTGTCCACTGGAAAGAAGAATGACTTGCACAGAATTTGTCCACAGCAAATTTCCCATGATGCAACACAAAACAAGCGAAGACAAGTCGAAATTTAACAATCTTTTAATTCGCTAACATGTTTTTAAGGAAGTCCACAGCCTTGCTCGAAAGTGTTTTGGGACATAACACTACACAAAGTCTATGTTCATCAACAGGTGTGTGCAATCTTGCTTCCTATAGGTAACAAAGAAACCTCTATCCATTTCTTAGAACGGAGAAATAAGACACTGTGTTCCGATTGTCTCTTGACTGCGAACATATTCTGAACATGTTTGTCTCAGGAAGTCTAGACACACACTAGCCCAATTTAGAACTAGGTCAATCATATAAGTCATGCTTATTGCACAACACATTGCATTTCATATTCGCCCATCCTCCTCACTCCATAATTATATGATTTAACATGAATTAATATAATACATAAAAAGTCATATAATCTTCAGGAGTCTGTCACACATACTGAAAAAGAAAATGCATTTGAATTGGATCTTTTGATATCACCATTCGACATCCAGGGAAAGTTCTGGTGACCCCACATAGACCATTAGACCTTGCGACATTTGGCTATGTAATTAGTCAATCAAATGTCACACACTGTAATAATACATTTTTTGATCCTGTGAAACAATACAAACCCTTATTCACCAGTTCAATAAACAAATCTTGAGCATTGGGGTAAATTTTACCCAGGAGACCTTGAACCATTATGGGGCTATACCGTTTTTAACTAAAGGTTGGAAGATAGGCAAATATATACTTTTCTAATCCTTATAAGGAGACGAACATATTAATGTACAGTACAACCAATTTTACTATTTTTAAAATTTTTTCCTGTAGTAACATTTCCCACTTTCCCCCTTTGAGGAAGGGGGCATCATCCGAAAATTTGCAACCCACATTTTCTGTCTGTCTGATCCCTATTGAAATGAAAAACAGCAAGCAAATCAACTTTAGCACCAAAATCCTACGGGAACTGTTTCATTGACATATACCAACCCACACTATAGGTGGAATTAATGATTAATTGGTTTGCGTGATTGATATTGATCTCATTTAATATTTTAGTCATATTTGAGTCTTATGTCTTAGGTTTTGTTTCCAGACACCCCACATACGGATTTGGAAACAAAGACGAGACATAATACATCGATTTTGTCTATTATTAGTCGTATGTCTTAGAGGTCTTTGTTTTCCAACCACCCACACACGGATCTGGAAAACAAAGACGAAAGACATAAGACATCGATTTTTGTTCTACGACTAAGTATATTTGAGTCTTATGTCTTATGTTTGTTTTCCAGACACCCACATACAGATTTGGAAACAGACCGAAGCCATAAGACATCGATTTTGTTCTATTTTATTATTCTATGCTGGTCTTTGGTTTTCCATACACCCATACACGGATCTGGGAAACAAAGACCAAGATATAAGACATCGATTTGGTTCGACTATTTTGTAGTCTTATTACTTAGTCTTTTGTTCCAGACAACCCAACTGAGCTGGAAACTAAGACCGAAGACAAAGACATCATTATTTCTCACTACTAAGTATTTTTTTAGTCTTGAGTAATGAATAGTGACAGAATGATAGATGGCTGATTGATAATTGGTTGATGATTGACATTGGTCCTCATTTTATATCTGTCATAGTTGAGTCTTATGTCTAGGTATCAATATTTTTTCATATCACCCAACACGGATCTGAAAACAAAGACCGAAGACTATAAGACGTCGAGTTGTTCTACGACTAGTATTTTGTGAGGCGTTATGTCTTAGGTCTTTGGTTTTCCCAGACACCCACACACGAATCTGGAAACACAAGACCGAAGACATAAGACATCAATTTATTTCTACGACTAAGTATGTTTTTAGTCTTGAGTATGAATAGTGGAAAGATTGTAGATGGAATGAAATGATTAATTGGTTGAGTGATTGAACATTGATCGTCATTTTAATATCTGTCATATTTGAGTCCTATGTCTTAGGTCTTTGGTTTCCAGACACCCACACACGGGATCTGAAAAAGACCGAAGACATAAGACATCGATTTTGTTCTAGCGAACGACTATTTTTTAGTCTTATGACTTAGGTCTTTGTTTTCTCAGACACCACACACGGAGCCTGGACACATAAGCCGAAGACATAAAGACATCAATTTATTTCTACTACTAAGATTTTTTTAGTCTTGAGTAATGAAATAGTGAAAGAATGATAGATGGAATGAATGATTAATTGGTTTTAGTGATTGACATTGATCTCATTTTATAAGTATTTTTTTGAGTCTTATGTCTTCGGTTTTTGTTTTCCAGACACCCACACACGGATCTGAAAACAAAGACCGAAGACATAAGACATCGATTTTGTTCTACGACTAAGTATTTTTTAGTCTTATGTCTTAGTCTTTGTTTTCAGACACCCACACACGGATCTGAAAACAAAGACCGAAGACATAAGACATCGATTTTGTTCTACGACTAAGTATTTTTTAGTCTGATGTCTTAGCTCTTTGTTTTCCAGACACCCACACACGGATCTGGAAAACAAAGACCGAAGACATAATACATCGATTTTGTTCTACGACTAAGTATTTTTTTAGTCTTATGTCTTAGGTCTTTGTTTTCCAGACACCCAAACACGGATCTGGAAAACAAAGACCGAAGACATAAGACATCGATTTTGTTCTACGACTAAGTATTTTTTGAGTCTTATGTCTTCGGTTTTTGTTTTCCAGACACCCACACACGGATCTGGAAAACAAAGACCGAAGACACAAGACATCGATTTTGTTCTACGACTAAGTATTTTTTTAGTCTTATGTCTTAGGTCTTTGTTTTCCAGACACCCTATAGGGTGTCTGGAAACATAAGACCGAAGACATAATTCTAGTTTAATTAGGATGTCTCCATATTTTGAGCTGGGAATTTCATTTTTTTTTAATTATCACACCCCCCTATTACCATAAAACGATGTGTTTAAACCGGTTTAGATCTTCATTTCTTCACGTTTTCCCTTTGTTTATTGCCTTTTTCTCAAAATTGTTTGCCTGAAATAAAACCTTTTTTTTACAACTACGTGGTAACGTAAATACAACGTTTATTAGCTACGGCGTGAAAATTTGGTCAGAGGATTGTAATAACGTTTTAATTCTGAATATTGTTTAAACAAGCCGGAAACCAACAATAACGTTGAAGCTGAGATTTTACGCCGTTATTTACGTTCCCTGCAATGGTTTCGTATTTTTACGGCTCCAGTTATTTTACGTTCTGCATGTAGTGAGTCCCAGCTGCCAGTCAAATGCCTGTATTTTACAGGTTTATTTTTAACAGTGTGGGTATGATTAAGCACAGGTTCGAATCCCCATTATGGCGCTACTTTCACTTCAATTTTCGTTGACAAATTTAGTATAATAATTTGATTTTTTTCGCTGTGTATGTTTATATTGATTCTTAATTTCTTTCTGATTTCGAATTTTAGAATTATTACTTTTATCATTAAGTGTCATTATGAAATTACATTGCATTTTAACCTGGCTATCAAAATAAGCTTTCTTTGACAAGTGACAAAGGAGTCCTTTATGATAATTTGAGAATACTGGATTCAAAACATCATTTTCGAAGCTCATTTTTGAGGTTTCTAAAATTCGAAATTAAAATAGCCATCATACAAAAATATGAAAACGATCTGGATGACATATTTTCTCATGCAAATCGAGGGTTGACAATCAGAAGGACGTAACTCTACACTAAAAGAAATATTAAAGAATTTCTTTAATTCTGCTGTTTATATAATGTTTGCTTACAGTACCATATACGAGCTTTATGAGATGTTTACATTTTGAATAATGAATAGATTCGCTTAGCAGAAAATATTAAACATCACATTTCTCAAAAGCAGTATTACAGCAGAATTAAAGAAATTCTTTAATATTTCTTTTAGTGTTGAGTTACGTCCTTCTGATTCCCAACCCTCGAAATATTCCATTCTTTTTTTAATGGTTACCTTTTTTACCCCTGGCTTGAAAAGCTGAGGGGGTTTTGCGATTGCGCGCACCCCCGCATGTTTTTAAGTCTCCTTCGAAAAGTTTAAGTCCAATTTAAACTAGACTTGGGTTTAAGGTGCAGTAGGGATTTCTTCATATGTGGATGATGTCAACGGTCATAGATCAAGGTCAAAGGTCATCTGAGGTCATGTCGAATGTGTATCTCTGTATGTGTGTGTGTTTGTGTGTGTGTTCCAGTTCCGTTAGGTTTTCGTTTTTCACGTCTCCTTCGAAAAGTTTAAGTCCGATTTACACCAGAATTGGGGTTAAGGTGCAATAGGAGTTTCTTCATATGTGGATGATGTAAAAGGTCATGGATCAAGGTCAAAGGTCAACTGAGGTCACATTCCAGAATGCCATCTTTCCAGGGGGATGACGAAAGTTTACTTGCAGTATTTTTTAAAAAAATGTGGATTGCAAACACTCACAATTGAGTAAAACTCCGATTGAGCTTGGTAAACGTTTTATTTAATTCAACACCTGCAAATTATTCTAAAAACCTTGTGTGCCATACAAATATGCACATTTGAATTATTGGTACAGCAGACAGTGTTATTTTTTTAAGTTTGTAGGTAAAAAACTTGGCAGGTTTTTTCAACAGTTTGCCGACTTTTGGCACGAATTAAAATACAAATATGCCCTTTAAATATTTTTTATGGTCGCCATTATGTTTTTAATTTTGAAAGTCAGGTCAGGCTGCCTCTGAAGTTTGATTAAGTTTTTCATTTTCAAGTGGTTATTGATATCATAAGGAATAGTTGAAATCTTGGTTTGAAATTCCCAATGTGATTTCTTATGGCTTGGGTCCTTTGGTTTTCAAAATGGCCGTCAAAATCCTCAACCAAAAAACTATAAAATAATAGCTTGCACATTTGAAGTAAATATTTAAAAAATTGCAAGATAAACAGTCTCATAAGGCTGTATCCCCACCTTTTGAAACAAACAAAAATAGTATAAGCGGCTCTCAACACATGATCTGGGGTAAAAAACACCCTTTCACTTATGCGTCTGTAAAATGGCATCGTTGTTCTTGATGTTACTTTGTACCAATGTGATTTGGCCATTTTTCATTTTCATGCACTTAACTATATCATATGGAAATAAACCTTTGTGTTATATTCTCAAAGTCGCTTTTCTTGGAATGTGGCACTTTTCCAAAATACCTGTCCAAACTGTCAAAACACACTATGTAATGTAATATCTATACTACTAAAAATGAGATTTGCCTGTCTGCGAGTCTGTCTGTACGGCTCTGCGTTTCGTTATGCTTTGACATACGGGGCTGATATTTTACATGAAGGTAAGGAAGACTTCCTGACCTTTACAGAGTTTTAGAGTGACCCAAAAAAGTCATAGGTCACTTCGAGGTCAATTTACGTAGAAATACACTATGACCACCACATTTGGTGAAAAGGACAGCTGACCTGAGAACAGAACAAATTTGAGGTCAAAGGTCACATACATGGGTCAAAGGTCACAAACGGGGAGAAAATGTACTAGTTTTATATGATATATTGAACAAAGTACACACATTCTTCGTTATAGACTACCAGACTATTATGTCAACCCAAGTTCACAAAGTAGCTCAAAGAAGTTTCTCAAATTACAAATTTATTCACAAAGATAATGGGTGTAAAATCATATTTAAGCAAGCAATTTCCGAATTCTTTTGTGATAAGTTGCGTTTGTCCGTCGGACACCAAGGTTTAAGTCTGAGAGTCCGACGGACACTAAGTTCAACGTTTCATTGTCCTAGGACTCCTGGTTTTAAAATGGAGCGTCCCACAGGACTGTGTGTAATAAGTTGTTTTTGTCCGTCGGACAATAAGGTTTAAGTCTGAGAGTCCGACGGACACTAAGTTCAACGTTTCATTGTCCTAGGACTCCTGGTTTTAAAATGGAGCGTTCCGTAGGACTGTGTGTAATAAGTTGTTTTTGTCCGTCGGACACTAAGGTTTAAGTCTGAGAGTCCGACGGACACTAAGGTTTAAGTCTGAGAGTCCGACGGACACTAAGTTCAACGTTTCATTGTCCTAAGACTCCTGGTTTTAAAATGGAGCGTCCATAGGACTTTGTCGTGTAAACTGTTTTTGTCCGTCGGACACTAAGGTTTAAGTGTGAGAGTCCGTTGGACAGCAAAATTTAAAACTAAGAGTCCGTCGGACACCAAGGTTTAAATATGGAAGTCCGACGAATCAATCCATGAATAATAATAATAATGCAGATAAATCTAGACGCTTTACATAGAAAATAGGAGTAATCATATCATTATCAAACGACAAAATACAATGGATAAAATTGTAATGTACAAACGAAAAACACACATGGTTGCAAAATGAAGTATACAACAAGACAATAATAAAATAATTAAAAATTGTGCACAATTTAGTTCACAACGGACAATAGTCATTCAGGGGGTAGGCGAGAAATCCCAGGAAAAATTAGTCCACCCTCCAAGGAAGGCTTATGAGTTCAGACTATCTCGGACCAGATAATTATGGCTAATTGAGTTACAAAATAGACAATTAAATCTTAGACATGTAATTAAGTACTAGAATTAAATATTAAAAAAAAATCAGCTACGATGATGGAAAAATACCAAAGGAAAAAAATACATCGCGGTCTTCGGACCGCTAGTATCGTCTGCGGTCGCGGTTTGTAAATGATAGGCCTCATGTGACCTTTCAGCTTAACATGTGACCATTGATCTCATAAATGATGGTTTCCGTGTAATATCCATAAACCAAGTTTGGTTGCAATTGAACTTCAACTTTTCATTAAGATCAATTTTACAATTTCAACCTATCTTACAACTTGACCGCACATGACCTTTAACCTTAGTATGTGAACTTTGACCTCATCTACAAATGAGGGATCACATGTTGCACCTATGACTCAATTTTGGTTGAAATCTATCGAAGTATGCGGATATTACAAGCAACCCATTTTGACAACAGACAACATCACCAACAGATAACATCATTAACAGACAATATCATCAACAGTCAACACCAAGACACGATAACAACAGTGGCCAGAGTGATCCTATTAGTCCAGTCAATATAGCAAAAATAACAGCTATACCTGGAAAAAATTAGAACAGAAATAATTTTTGTTGGAAACATCTCTTAGAACCCTCCACATCAACATATTAAAAATAGAAAAATATGGAAGCCCGGGAAAAAATGCAAATTTGCATAAAACCAAAATGGCCGCCAAACCTATATAATTTAGCCACATAGACACTTAATTTGACTAGATGACTAACAATATGCAATTGTTTTGTATGAATATAATCATAAAATGTTTTACAGATAGGCTCAATTGAAATTCAAGATGGCGGTCAATTTTCAAGATGGTGGTGATTTTCAAAATGGCTGTCAATTTCCCGCCAAAATCATGTTTTGTCTTGAAAATGTATTATTATTTAAAAGGGATGATCTGTGACTTTATTTGTATGTTTGAGCTCTGTTAAAGCTAAATTGGATTGAATTGAATCTCAGAAACTTGTACATTTCACAAAACTATGCATTAAAATATTAAACCGATGTTTAAGAGGACCATACCAAGGATTTTGAGCAGGTTCTAAATACTTGATTTTATTCCAACACTGTTCTGACATCATTTGGATATTCTTATCCTGTGTTATTTACATGTAAGGAAAATATCTTTGTCTCAGCACATTTTGAAGCATTTTCTCTCTGCCTCTTTCTTTAGTATAGGGATTTTTCCTTTTCGTTAACTTTAAAAAATAAATGATAGAAATGAAAAATAAATACCACAATAAAAAAAAATCTGCCAAAAAAGTGGGCCAAAAATCATAACAGTTGCATACCACAAAGAGTTAATGGGATTAAAAATAAGAAAGAAAAAAGAGAGAAAGAAAAGAATGAACGAAATATAAATTATGTAGTGGCTAGGATTTGGGGCAGAGAGATGCTGAGACAACGTTTTTTCCAATTGGCCTAAACTTGGCCTAATGTTTCTACAAGTGTTATTTCTTAATAACACACCCTTATATAATTCACCTTCATTATGCAGTCAGCATCTGTGTCAAGTGTGACAAGCATGGATCTGTGTCTGATCTGCAAACAACCACTGGCTAACGGCCAAAAGACCTTTAAGCTAACTGAGAAAGGTAGTAAAGGTATCAAAAGAGCAAGTGAAATACACAAAGACAGCCTTCATGTACCTGTTGGGCAATATCTGCATGAACAATGCCGACTTGACTACTGCAACAAGAATAGTATTGCCCGAGACCTAAGACAAAGTAGTGATCTGCCTTCGACAAGTGCTCGCAGCCTTCGTTCTCTCGAAGGTGACTTTCACTTTGCCGAACATTGTCTGTTTTGTGGCAAGTCCATCAAATTGAAGACATTGAAGAGAAGTGCTGATGTTTTTCCAGTAAGAACTAAGGATTTTCAGTCTACAATAGAACGTGTGTGCAAAGAACGTGGCAATGATAGTTGGGCTTTGAAAGTTCGTAGCAGGATTGAGTTTGCACAGGATCTACACGCTGCAGATGCTTGCTACCACCAAACATGCAGTACCAACTTCCGTACTGGTAAATCAGTACCATCACAATATCAGTCCACGGATCAAGGTAAACAGCAAAAACTAGGTCGACCTCTGAATACTTCAAGAGAAGCAGCATTTCAGAAGGTGGCTGAATATCTGAAAGAGAATGATGACGAGCAGATCACCATTAGTGACCTCGTGCAGAAAATGAAAGATTTCTGCGAGAATGATGCCGACTGTTTCTCAGTCAAACATATGAAGAATAAACTTCAGGAACACTTCGGAGAATCCATCATTATTACCAGTATAAATGGTAAGCCTAATGTAGTGACATTCAGAACAACTGCAGCAGCTGTTCTTCAGGACTTTTACAACACTCCCAAGTTGACGGACACCGAAGCGGAAGAATTTTTTTTTTTTTTTTTTTTCGCAGCCGGTTTCGAAAAAGCACCTGTGTGATTCTTAAAGGTAAATGGTCCAACAACTCAAATCAAGTCTCAGAATCTCTTGCGGATGAATTGTAAGCGGGGTTCTAAGCAGGTCCTGGACTATTTCACTTTGCCGAACATTGTCTGTTTTGTGGCAAGTCCATCAAATTGAAGACATTGAAGAGAAGTGCTGATGTTTTTCCAGTAAGAACTAAGGATTTTCAGTCTACAATAGAACGTGTGTGCAAAGAACGTGGCAATGATAGTTGGGCTTTGAAAGTTCGTAGCAGGATTGAGTTTGCACAGGATCTACACGCTGCAGATGCTTGCTACCACCAAACATGCAGTACCAACTTCCGTACTGGTAAATCAGTACCATCACAATATCAGTCCACGGATCAAGGTAAACAGCAAAAACTAGGTCGACCTCTGAATACTTCAAGAGAAGCAGCATTTCAGAAGGTGGCTGAATATCTGAAAGAGAATGATGATGAGCAGATCACCATTAGTGACCTCGTGCAGAAAATGAAAGATTTCTGCGAGAATGATGCCGACTGTTTCTCAGTCAAACATATGAAGAATAAACTTCAGGAACACTTCGGAGAATCCATCATTATTACCAGTATAAATGGTAAGCCTAATGTAGTGACATTCAGAACAACTGCAGCAGCTGTTCTTCAGGACTTTTACAACACTCCCAAGTTGACGGACACCGAAGCGGAAGAAATGAGGATTGTAAAGACAGCCGCAGAGCTAATCAAGAATGATATCAAATCCATGATTACCTCCAAAGATATGTACCCATCTCCTGAAGATTTAGCATCAATTGATAAAAACATTAAGTTTTTACCGGAGTCTCAGATGCATCATCATTTCGGATCGAAGTTCCTCATTGACTCTCTCCATAGTAGTGGTTTTAGTTCATCCTATTCAGAGGCACAACTGTTTGAAAAAAGTGCAGCGAAAACACAAGGAACCGATATCCCAGGCATAAATCCAGGTCACTTTGTACAGTGGGTGGCAGACAATGCTGACCACAACATCAGGACACTCGATGGACTCAATACATTCCATGGAATGGGAATCATTGCAGCTGTGACACCTGGAACAAAATATGAAAGAGTAGTGCCGAGGTTATCTGTAATGGCTGATGATGTTACTGCTGTCGGAAAAATTGACATACACGACTACAAGTTACCCCTTGATGGTATTGTACCTTTGATCTACCGGGAAATGCCTGATCTCTGTTACAAGGATCCAACGTGGAAGTTAGACCTTCTTTGGAAAGTTGCATGGCCAATCCGTTCCCCAAGACCTGGTTGGTCAGGCATGATGCAAGCTGTCAGTCAGGGTACTCATCCAGGGAAGTCATCTGTCACTTTTTTGCCAATGATAGATTTGGATCCGTGTGACATGAGTTGTGTCTACTCAACACTCGCATTCGTATGTGCAGAAGCCAAGCGTCATAAGGTTAATCCTATTTTGACATTTTACCAACCTTTGTGGTTGTTTGCTCGTATCCACAAGTCATTGGTAATGGCTTTGTGGTGGTGTCAGGATTTGTTCAGCTAGTGTGCTGATCCGGGGCCGCGTGTATCCATGATACGGACGCTCCTAACATGGCCCGCTATTTGAGGCTGGGGCGGATTGGGAACAGTCAGGGGTTTACACCCTACTCTTATTTGACACTGACTGCGATGTACATGTACAGTTGTGACTCTCTGTACACGGGACCGACGGCTTAACGTCCCCTCCGAAGGACGGGATGCTTTCATGATCCATTGCCCAATTCCAAGTGAACCATGGAGGAGAGCGGTATTCTGTATTTAATCAATAGCTGGTATACAGATCAAATCCAGAATTGATAGTACCCGAATAAATCCCAGCAAGTGCCACGACCCCACCGGGATTCGAACCCGGGAATTGTGATGGTAAATTTGCGCCAGAGGCAAGCACCCTAACCGCTAGGCCACGCTCTCCCACAATACCTCATTTGTGGTGGAAAGCCCAGACGATCATTGCCAATGAAGCGGCTGATAGTGACCTTCGTCGTATTGTACTGCGTCTAGGTGGATTCCACACTCAGATGAGCTTCTTGGGCTGCATTGGTAATATCATGGCTGGTTCTGGTCTGCAAGAACTACTTGAGATTGTTTATGCTCAAAATGCTGTTGGCCATATGCTAAGCGGCAAAGCCGTTGCTAGAGCAGTAAGGGGCCATCTACTTGTAGACTCTGCATTGAATGCAATGCTTACAGCTAAGGCATTCAATATTATTCTTCCTGAAGCCTGCACTACTAAAAGCAATGAGCAAACAGATGACATTCCAGTTATGGAAACTGGGGAGAATGAAATTAACCAGGAACATAATACTATGCCACCATTGGAGCCAGAACCACATGAAGATATCCAACCTGATGGTGTGCCAGTGCCACCAATGGACACTGAACAGAGAGGAATCATCCAAAAGGGTAAACCCACGGCACCAATAGAGATGGAGACAAGTACAAGTGATGATACCACACCAGCACCACCAATGAACAATGAACAAATTGAAGAAAGCGTCAGTATGCCGGAAATCCAGGCTGAGCAAGTTCCTGAAGAGCTCCAGTTTACCATTCAACTCTATGACAACCTTATGGTCCACGAATGCACCCCAGATGCAGTCTGTTCTGAACCAATCCTTGATGCAGTTCAGCAAAAGATCCAGGACCAAAGATATTTAATGGATAGCCAGCAGACTGCACGCTTATGGCTGCAATATATAGATATGGTTGATCTACTCCGCCAGTTTATCAAAGCAGAACGAACCGGAAACTGGAGTCTTCATCTTAAAGTCCTTCAGGAAATGCTTCCTTATTTCGCTGCAGCAGGGCATAACTTATACACCAAATCAGTGTACATCTACTTACAGCAGATGATTCAGCTTGAGAAACAAAGACCAGACGTCTTTGCTTTTTTCATTACCGGGCACCATGTGATTCGGCGGAGTGATCGCTATTGGGCTGGACTTTCTTTTGACTTGGTCATTGAACAAGTGCTCATGAGAAGCATGAAGACAACTGGTGGTTTAACAAGGGGGCGTGGAATGGCCGAGTCTCAACGTACCCAATGGCTGCTGTCTATGCCAGCATGTGCTGAAATAAATGATGCCATGCAGGAACTCACAGAAACCCATTTCTTGACAAGCGAGCAGCATAAAGACATGACAAAGGCACGGAAGAACAGGGACGAGAAAGACAACATGGCTCTTCTTGGGTTCCTTCAAGACAGAGACCCATTTGGACAGGACCCATCACTACGGAATATAGCTACAGGTGTAACTGCTGATGAAGCAGTAAACGCTGACAAAGCCAAAGAAGTGGGGCAGAAAATCCTTGGAACGATGATGGGAAAGAATGTCATGGGGTACACCTTCAAGAAAAAACAACATGTAGTCACAATGGCACATAAGCCTTCCATTAAAGTCGATGGTGACACCATCCATGTTGATCCTCAACTGCTCTTTCAGCGTTTGGTTATGGCAGCAGGAAATGTCACTGAAAATGTGGAAGACATCTTTAAATATGAGCTTAGCAGTAATCCATCAGCTTTGTTTGAACCGTCTGGACTTCTCCGTGAGGCAAACAAGCCAGCACTTGCAGATGCTATCTGGAACATGGCTCAAGCAACTGAAATGCCTACACCACAGACAGAAGAAATGAATTATGTCCTTGACGGTGGATCACTTCTACAACGACTGCTATGGTCACGAGATGCCACATTTGATTCAATCCACAAGATGTATGTAGATTATGTCAGGAAGAAATATGGCAGTCCTATCATTGTTTTTGATGGATATGAATTAGGACCATCCACTAAAGATGCTACCCATCTCCGGCGCTCAGGTGGCGTTACAGGTGTACAAGTAAACTTTGTTGGAAGTATGCCCCTCAAGCTAAAGAAAGAACACTTCTTAGCAAATAGCAGCAACAAACAGAAGTTCATTTTTATGCTGAGTGACAAGCTGCAAGAAAACGGTGTCAAAACCATTCATGCAGAAGGTGATGCTGACTTACTTACCTGTCAAACTGCAGTAGATTCTGCATCTAGAGGACCCACTACCCTTATAGGAGAGGACACAGATCTTCTAGTTCTTTTGTGCTTTCATGCTGATCCAAATGCCTTTGACCTATTCTTTAGGTCAGAAGGAAGGCAGAACGCAAAGAAGCTGAGAATATGGAACATTAAGTGGCTTAAGGAAGCGCTGGGTCCAGATACCTGTCACTTGTTACCGTTCGTGCATGCTGTTGCTGGTTGCGACACGACCTCTCGGTTGTTTGGAATTGGGAAAGGCACAGTTCTCAAAAAGCTGAAAAATCACGAGTTTAAGAGGCAGGCCGAAATCTTTCCGAGAACACCTCCAAGAATGAGATCATTTCTGCTGGAGAAAGAGCTTTGGTTTGTCTATATGGAGGCCGCGCCGATGAAGGATTGGATGTACTGCGTTACAGGCGGTTCCGAGAAAAGGTAGTAACTAGGACTTCCTCAGTGCAGGTTCATACTCTTCCGCCGACCACTGCTGCTGCTCGCTATCACAGTGCTCGAGTGTATTATCAAGTTCAGCAATGGATGAACAATAACTCGAACTTGAATCCAAAAGAATGGGGATGGGTGAAAATCAATGATCATCTCGAACCCCTTCAAACAGATTTGCCACCCGCTCCAGAGGCTCTCTTGAAGGTCATCCGATGTAACTGCAAATCAGACTGCAGTACACGAATTTGCACCTGCAAAAAGCTTGGCCTAGAATGCTCTGTTGATTGTGGCGAGTGTAAGGGAATATCCTGCAAAAACTCTCCCTCGTTACCTACTGAGAGCACAAATGAGGATCTGTAATACATTAAGTGAAGATGGTAGGTAATTCTCTCTTTTAACAATGTAGTTGTTGAATTCATGAGGTTCCTTGGTGAAGAAACCTTCAATGACCTCAATGAGAAGGAGGTGATATCATGTGTGAAGGATCTCTTGGAGAAGACCAACAGTGACCAGGTAAACAACATAGGAAAGGCAAGGATATATAAAACCATAGCGCCAGTTGAATTTCATAGGAGTTCATCTTCTACTACTTCCCTATCTCATTTTGCCAAGAATCTGGAAGCTCTTGCAACTCGACACCGGAAGAATGGACTTTCTACCCAGGTAAGATGTACAGGTTGTGAATTACCACATTTTAAAATATAAAATGGACCCAGAAACCAAATATGTATACGGACACATTGTATCTAGACAGTGAGAAAATGAACACGGGGATGGAGTGAGAGAGGTGCATGAAAAGGAAAGACATAAGTGTTCGTCAATGAACTGTGCAATGACCAGCATAGCCAACATGACCTCGGTTACACCAAGTCTGTGCAACTTTTTGACCAGTTGAACAAAAAGAATACAGAAATGTCCTGTCAACACTTGTGAAAAAGTGTCAGATGTTGGTATCACTGTACAGAGAGGCCCACCAAGTTAGATTGGTTATGTTGGTAGACGACAATGCAAATGAACATTAGATGGAATAAGCGCCTCTCCTCCTCGTCACCAGAAATGCTGAAATTCTACCTAAACACTATACAGGACACACTTCCTACACCAGCCAATCTGAAGACATGGAATAATGTGCCTAGTGTAGATGTAACAAATGCACTATGATGCATATAATTTATTCAATGTTGTCAGTACTCAGTACGATCAGGAAGGTGTAACTAGAGACATGACACAGTCCTTCGTGAGATTGTCCATCAACTAGTGCCAGCCATAGATGACTGTAAAGCATAACTGACATAGCCTTCAAGTCAGACAAGGGCCCTCACAATCCCAATGTTACCTGGCCGGGGGAAAAGAAACAGGAATGTATCCAGAACAGTAAAGACTGGAATGTAGTGTGGGATGAAAACAGAGGCCCCATCATATTCCCGCCAGAAATAGTCACCACATCACGGAAACCAGATGTCACCATCTACTCTCCTGCAAGGAAAGAAGTTATTTTCATTAAACTGACAGCACTGGTAGAAGAGAATATGGCACAAGTAAACCACCGAAAGAAGCGCAATTATAAAGACCTTATTAAAGAAGGACAAGAAGCTGGCTGGGAGCTGAAATACTTCCCAGTAGAAGTGAGGTCCAAAGATTCGCCAACCAGACTCTGAGAACCTGCTTCAAATTCCTTGAGCTGACAAATAAGGAAATTGGAAGGCACCGGACTCTGCATCAAGAATGGCTCTAAGTGCTAGCTATACATTGTGCCTACCATTGTGTGGTTTGGTAGTTGGGAGTTAGTTGCACGACCGTACACCCCCCAGTAGAAGACTACTATAGGTAGATGCAGCATCACAATAAGCTAGGTTCCTGTGACCAGTCATGCCTTGAATGGAGCTTGCTTTCTCTTCGAAGTGTTCCTGCTTGCAAGCCCTACCTTACGGTTTCCATTCTAGGGAACTGTAAGGTAAAGTAGGGGCATTGACTAGGCACGTTGTTGCTCGTCACCTCGCATTAACTGTTCCTAGCTTCTTCACAAGCAAATAATGCATGGGTTTCACATGAAGAAAACATCCACGCAATGTCATGACAGTTACTGCTACTGGAGGAGGATTCCCGGTGTAAAGGAACCAAGAGTCCCCTATGAGAGAGTATCCTAGCTATGATGACAACGTGTACGCAATAAACCGTGACCTTGAGACAAGGCTATAGGGTACAGTGTTGAAATAACTTATGTGTACAGTATACAATGGAGAACGCAATAGGTATAGTCCAAGAAAAGTGAGGTTTGACCTGGAACAAATTGCTATGAAAGGTTTTTTTGCACAATGCATTTGTTTAAGGTACCTAAAATGATATACTAAAAGTCCGAGGAAATCCGAGTTGCAGAAATATGTCTAATTTGCATAAATTCAAAATGGCCGCCATTTTGATAGATTTTTGTTAATATCTTGAGTTCTGAGACTCGTAGCAGAATAATTACGGTATCTATACCCATGTTTTTAAGCTCTGTGAACACAATTATGACACTATAATTTTAACATGCCAATATTATGGCACCAATATTGGTAATAATAAACAAAACAACTGAACAATATATTGTCCATTTCATACACCAGTCTTAACCATGGGAATCATCTCCTGCTTCAGGATCAAGTTCTGGCTGTGAAGAATCGGCACATGTGATACCATTAATTTTAAAGGTGATGACCCTATTTAAGTATATTAAGTTTTCATCTTGATAGAAATGGCCTTCACCCCAAACCCCATCTGTAAAGTTTCGCGTCGATATTTCAACCCATTTTGATGTGAGAGATGAAAATGTGATTTTGTAATCCCATAGAGTACTGTGTAAAATCAATATTCGCTCATAACATCCAAACCAAATATCCTTTAGCCCTAAGATTTCACAGCGTAAATGAGAAAAATAGTAGCCTTCTTCATATAGCAAATTTTTGACCACTTCCGGTAAAATCTTGAGTTCTGGGGACGAGGCTCTTAGCAATCGGACCATGGCCCTTTAATTCTAATCTACATATAGCAAACTTATCAATAATTACGGTATTGCTTAAACTTCGTCTAATCAAGTTATTTTGGGTAACATGTCTAACCAGCGGGGGGGGGGGGGGTGATGTCACTCAGTATATTTTCCATAGACACCCCCTTTGAACTTGGTTTTGTGCATCAATGGATAGCTATAGTTCTTCTCTATCCAGTGATACCAAAATAAATACCAAAATTCCCCGCATCTTGCTTCTATGACGTCATACTGCACGGCACCCTTGCAAAATTTTGTGGCTCAAAAAAGAGCCACACATAACTATAGTAGATTCAACCCATCGTGTCACTGGAGGAAACGTTTTGGACAGCGTCGATTAGTTGGGAGAGGAGGCAGAACATGTGGCTCGATTCACCTGTTTCATGAACGAACTAAGATAAGCTGGCCCTTCATGTTTAAATAGAGAGTACAAAGACTTTTGTGTTCCTCCGTATCCAAAACACGGGCACTTAAAAGTCAGTAACTCATCCGCATCTGTTACATTGAATACCATTGAAGCCAATACGATTAGTCAGAATGTTTTGAGTTGACTTGAATGATTTCATTAAGCACATAATTGATTTTTCTCCGCTATCGGACTGCAAGTTTCCAATAGATTTAGCATGGAATTTAAATTTTCGTCCACTGCACATCCTCATCCATTCAATGCCAATACCTTCGGAAAAATACTAGAGGTGACACGATGGTTGAATTTACTATAACAAAAATGAAGTTTTATTACATGAAACCTTTTGTTTTAAAAGCAAATATATGGTGTACCCACTTACATAGTAAAGTATAGGAGGCTTCACCAATCCCTCAACTTTGGCGGCTTACCCTTCCCCAGGGTGGTGGGTCCGATTTTTTTCAATAAAATGTGCTCAAAGGATATAAAAATACCTAAAATCATTTACGACACAATTTGCACCAGGAGAAAAACTCGAGGGAGTGCAACATACCCCAATTCCTCCATAGCATGTTTAAATATAAATCTTAAACTATGTTATTAATTTTCAATTTGAAAAGTATAAAAACAGTTTGCGAAATATGTTTAGAATCTGTGGGCATATGGTTGAGTTCCTTTAGTGTGCCTATTTAAGCAAAAATATAATATTTGAAAGGTTCTTAGCTTGGTACTTATCTCTGTTCCATTTTGTCGCCCATAACGATAGTCTTTTTAACAATGTTGGGGTACCTATAACGGTGGGAGGGTTATGGTTTGGTGCAGGATAATCACATAAGGGAAAACATGTAGAGATACAGGTCAACTCAGCAGCAATTGTTAAGGGTGTTTAACAATCAGGGTACCTATTGAGATAGGCACATTTTGCATCCTCTTTCAAAAAATATATCCACTTTAACAAATTACCTCTGGTGGTTAATTATTTTGGCTGATATAATTATGTTCTACCTACAGGAATGAAAAAACAAAAACAAAAAAAACTTTTGAGATGTTCAACAATTGACAAAAAAATCACTTTCATATCATTTTTGGAAAATTTGACAGTCTCATTTGACAAATTTAAGTTTGTAAGAAGCAATAATTGTTTCACTAATTGTAGCATTTTACTAAATAGAAGTTGTCCTTTTCCGTCAAAATGTATTTTCTGAATTCAGTCTTATCATTGACCAAAGTGAAAAATTAAATCTTGAAATTTATGTGCTTTACGCTCATAATAAAAACTCTCCTGGTATCACTAATTAAAGATATACAGAAGTCATGCTTGCTTCCATCAACCTATCCAAAAATGGGACAAGTAGCAGTCCGACATACCCTCGTAGGGCATAGACTAAATCACCAAAAATCACCTAATACAGAATTTTGTGGTATAAGTTTAACCCCGTCTACGAAGTGGGGGTGGTACCACCCCCCCCCCTTCATGTTTCCCCCCCCCCCCGGCCTGCCTAAAACCCCCTTTTTGGTGCCAAATTATTTAATGTAATGTGGTAATTGACATGTTCCGCTCCTTTTCATCCAAAAACAAACATCCACCAGGGTATAGGTAAGGAACAGGGGGATCCCAAAGTGATGGATGGGGGGGGGGACAACCACCCCCCCTACAGGTAAGACGTAAGTACCAACATGCCTAACACAACCAGGACTCATCCCAGACCTTGATTTTGGTACCAATGGTCACTCCTCTTCCATTGATACCAAAATGAGTACCAACATGCTAGCATTACGTCACAATGACGTCATAAGGTTCGCATGTCAGCAAAAATGCCAATTTCCATAGACCACAGTGAAAAATTCAATTTTCGCCAAAAAGGTTAGGAAAATCAGATTTTCATGCGATTTTGGACTCTTCTTGATTGAAATGACTAGTTTTATATATGACAGCATTTTAGAGATATAATAAGGTGTTTCAGTCGCTAAATTGCGAAATATCAATTTTCCACCCTATATTCAGTATTTTCGCACTTTTCCTCAACATATGCGTAATAGTGACGTCATAATGGGGATGTTGGTACTTATATTGGTATCCAAATGAAAGTAGAAACTCTAAGCTATCCCTTTGGTACCAAATTTACAGGAATCGGGTGTTCAGTAACGAAAATCACAGCCCCCCCCCCCCCTTCGGGGATTTTGTTACAAAAAATGGCTCAGGTAGACGATGTTAAGCTGACGCAGAGATTTTCCCGTGAGGCGCATTCAATTTTCAAACAAATCGTTTTGCATATACATAATGCTTGTCCATATACTATCACTGTATTGAAATAAATAAGCTCCAATCGAAGTCCTTCTTATAGAGTTCTCTATAATAGAAAATCACAACTTTTGTTATAAAATTCCGGACCTGAATTTTTGTTATACACGGTATCCTATGGCACTGTTATATGTTCATACATGTTTAAATGCATGAAACACAAATCCGGATTCTCTTAACTTTTGAATGAAGCATTTTGGGTGACTATCTTTAGTTCTAAATGTTTATTTTTAATTACTAAACAAAAATGTTATTATTTCAAAATCTCTGAGTCTTTAAAGTTGTTCAAAGCAGATAAACGGAACATTGCATGGACTACACTGTACATGTATACTAAGACGTGTCTGGAATGATAGCAGCAGCACATATTAGGAAACTTACTAACAACATGAAAAAGCTTTGCCTGGATCTTATAGAAGGAGGAACTTTCATATCCCGAGGTGTTTCAGAAAGATTTCATCATTAATTCCTTTACTTTTTGGCAAATGAAAAGGCCCTTGAGTCTACCAAGTGGTAAAGCCTTGTATAGAATGAACAAAATGAATTTTTTTTTCCTTCTGATTGTGTAAGTTTAATGTATAGATGTCTTAGAGATGTTCTTTTTGTATTTTGAAAATTGATCAAGAAGTTTTGAATCCAACCAATATTTAAATAAATATTTTTTCATCAGTTGGAGTCCTGTGTCTTTAAATGGCAACTTAATAATCATGTTCTTTGATAACATAAGCATGGACACCAAACAAATTTCAACATAACTCATTTCAAGAAAGTCAACAAAATTACAGCCATATTGGATTTATGCAAATAAGGCCTAAACCACTCATCCCATATTGCTATTAGTGTTCTTATTGAGTTCGTAGACCCCCCAACCATGGGTAAGACACCAACATTACATCTCTACGACCCTCAGATCTTGAGTTATGTGCAAAAGTCCTTTGAAATGGCGGCCATTTTGAATTTATGCAAATTAGACATATTTCTGCAACCCGGATTTTCTCGGACTTTTAGTATGTCATTTTGGATACTTCAAAGAAATGCATTGTGAAGAAAAACCTTTGATAGCAATTAGTTCTAGGTTACCCAAAAATGAAATGTCATTATCTTTCCTGGCCTAGTAGGACACGACATCACATAGGCTGCTGTATTCAATTACACCGGGACAAATTCCCCCAACGCCAATCCCTACTACGTCAGGTCATTGTAGTAGGCCGAAAAGGATAGATTACAGATGTCATTAATATAAGCCTGGGCTTGATATTATGAATACCACCAATACTGTGCAAGTCTGCAAAGAACGTTGATGCAGATTGCTGATCAATCCAGGATGCTGGCCACACCCGGTCATCGTTATATCAGGGTGACGTGACAAACCGACATAAATTGTATTAGCTTTTGGCTTTGGCTGGAAATGGCAGGCATCTTTAGAAATGAGGCCATCTTGGATTATTATTAGTCCAATGTACATAAAATTAGGTTATCCAGAGACAAAAAATATTGCCAATGAAAATCATTTGAAGAAAAAGCAGAAGCGATATGCATTCAAGCACCAATATTACTGAAAATATTGACTTTAGATTTTGGCGGGATAATGGCCACCATCTTAGAAAATGGTCGACATATTGTATTAACATAAGCGAAGTGTACCATTCAACTCACATTTGTCATATCCATATGAAATGACATGTGACAAAGGTTACCTTTACAATAAAGTTTTGACAAATCATGTGCGAAATACCAATATTGCTGAAAAATATGGACTTAGGCGGCCATTTTGGTTTTATGGAAATAAACATTTTTTCCCAACCTTCCATTTTTTCTATTTTCAATATGTTGTTTGGGAAGGTGTTTAGAGGTAAATACAGCAAAAAGCATTTCTGTTGCAATTTTTTCCAGGTCAAACCACAGCTTGACTGGCCTATATGCGTCTTCCTGCCTTACGGCAGGTGACACAATAAACTACCCTTCCCCCATTATGAATTCAAATCTGAGAGAGTATGGGTATACGACCAGTTAGGATGAACAAGCTCCAAAATAGGAAATAAGGAAAATTTCCTAAAGTCGAATGTGTGGAGAAAAAAAAATCACTGACTTTGTAGACATATCGACAATTTTTTACGGTGCATGTACTGTAAAATTTACAGTTTATTGTAATATACATTACATCAAACTGTAAAATAGACAATAAATTTGAATGCAATTCTGTAAAAGCTGTATTTACCGGGTTGTGTTTGCAGAATGGATGCCAGGATTTTCCTGTAAAATTTGCAGTATTTTTTGTCCTGTAAATTTAAGTACTTAATCATATAATTGAAAATTCATAATAGTGTATACTATGTTGATACTCATTCGAATTCGATTTAAAGTTGAACATAAATCTGCAGTATTTTGCTGTATTTCCAAAATTACAGTCAAATGCTGTACCTTTTTTACAGTATTTCATTGTAAAAGGACGGTTATTTCTTTTTACATTATTGACCTATGTGTTAATAATGTTAATTTTATGTATTGTTTAGAATTGTTGTTTAAATTACCTAAATGTCAGGAGGATGGGGCTCAGGAATCTCCTTTTTGTGGTAATACAAATATGCATCGAGAGACTTGAATCAAGTATGGAAATTGAGGTCAAGGGTTTAGGCAGATTATGAGGACTTTAACAGTGTGTTGCCCGTGAAATCATGCTGGTTAAAGGACCTGACACTGATCTTGTTAGGCATTGCATTGTCTGGGGTACCGGAAGCACATACTTGAGAAGGCAATGCTGAGAACTTGCAGGATTCACAGAAGAATGAAATAAGTAATATTACTTGCTTATATGACTTTACACCCACCCGGACTCTCAGACTTAAACCTTAGTGTCCGACGGACAAACACCACTTATTATACACAGTCCTATGAGACGCTCCATTTTAAAACCAGGGGTCCTAGGACAATGAAACGTTGAACTTAGTGTCCGTCGGACTCCCAGACTTAAGCCTTATTGTCCGACGGACAAAAACAACTTATTACACACAGTCCTATGGGACGCTCCATTTGAAAACCAGGAGTCCTAGCACAATGAAACATTGAACTTATTGTCCATCGGACTCTCAGACTTAAACCTTATTGTCCGACGGACAAAAACAACTTATTAAACACAGTCCTATGGGACGCTCCATTTTAAAACCAGGAGTCCTAGGACAATGAAAGGTTGAACGTAGTGTCCGTCGGACTCTCAGACTTAAACCTTATTGTCCGACGGACAAAAACAACTTATTAAACACAGTCCTATGGAACGCTCCATTTTAAAACCAGGAGTCATAGGACAATGAAACGTTGAACGTCGGACTCCCAGACCTAAACCTTAGTGTCCGACCGACAAAAACAACTTATCATACAAGTCCTATGGGACGCTCCATTTTAAAACCAGGTGTCACAGGACAATGAAATATATTACTCGGCATCCGTCGGACTCTCAGATTTAAACTTAAATGTCCGACGGACAAAACACAAATTATAACCACAGTCCTATGGGACGTTCTAATTTAAAACCAGGAGTCCTATGACGAGGATACATAAACATTGTATCCGTCGGACTCTCAGATTTAAACCTTGGTGTCCGACGGACCCTGACACTTAAACCGTAGTGTCCGGCGGACAAAAAACGACTTATAACCAACAGTCCTATGGGACGCTCCATTTTAAAACCAGGGGTCCTATAGTCAGGGACAGAATTAGGGGACCAATTGCGCGTATGTCAAGGTTTGTCAATTGGCGCGGTGCGGAATGTGATTGGTTCGAATGTGTAGTATGGGCGGGGCGTGTTCGAACAAAATGTGATTTAAAATATCAAAACATGCCCAAAACATGCCGGATTTTCGATGCACGGACACAATAATTCACATAAGTAAACTTTCTGTTTCAATAAGCTTTAAATGTTCACAGAATATTCTTCACTGCCGACATTTGTTCTATACCGTCAAGTTACGTCAGACGCGCAATTGGTCGCCTTATTCTGTCCCCGAATATAGACAATGAAACACAGAACTCACAGATTTAAACCTTAGCGTCCGACGGACACTAAAACGACCGGACGCTCTAAAATATGACACCGGGTCCATACCACTGGGTCCATGCTAACTACAAAAGGTGTCAAACCTTTATTGTAGTGAGGGGTGAACGATGATGTTTGACCTGGGTCAATTTTTTTATCATTACTATCATTATTCACTTTTTTTTTCATCTCATACCATGTGACCAAATCTCAGTACAAAATTATGATATTGTACTTTATAATAAAACAATGAAAGTAATTCACTTGTGTTAATTCCTACAATAACTACCATAAAGCCGTTCAAAATACCCACTTTATTGCTATTGTCAATTGCTGATTTACTTTGAATCACATAGTGCCCTTTAATCTTTGACTTTGGCAAATTTCAAACAAAATAATTTAATAAATATGACGACTACATCTCCTAAAGTTCTTCATATAGACTGGTGTTCTGAAAGGGAGCCTAACTTTAAACCTGGGTTTAATTAGACTAGGGTTAGTCCTGCACGAGTGGACCTTTTTTCTTCCAACATATTCTAAAATGTGCTGTAACGTATGAGAAAATTCCTCATGGATGCGCTGTTCTGGCCCATCCATGAGGAATTTTCTCACCCGTTACATTTAGCTTTCTCAGTATTTTGAAAGGAAAAGGTCCACTCATGTAGGACTAACCCTGGTTTAAACCCAGGTCTAAATTTAGACTCTAATCTAATAGAACAAGCCCAAATTGATGCTCAACTCATTGATGGCAATGAAAACTACCATTCAGTGTGGCCCAAAAAGGCAGTATCAAGCAGTTTCGTGAAAATTTATAGATACAAGTATATACTAGAACTTACAACATCGTCCTTGGTCATTATGAGGAAGTGAGTCCAAAGGCCCATGAACGTGAAAGGCGTGCAAAAGGTGTAGTTCAAAAGAAATACACACTTATGGAAGACACAACTACTTCCATCTAAGGAGGTAATCATGATGAGTGAAGCAATTAAGAGAAACCTCATGTAGGTCATCTGTAGTGTAATCCCTGCCAATACCAATTTGCATTTTGTTGGTGAAACCGGCGCTTCAACCATGAGGAAGCTGATGTTAGTATCATACAGGTTGAGTCAGAAAAAAAGTACAACCAAATGAGGGATTTTTTTATGAAGAACCTTAACGGAATTTACCAAATAAATTCCTGTGTTAGATAGTCTGTTTAATCAGCCTTCACAATAATTTAAAATTTTTGAAATCGATCAAGCCTTTCAAAGGCTACAGTTATTTTTGTGAAGGTATCCATTTTCTGCCCCGAACAAACTGATCACTGACTGTACACATGAGACTAATTACTGCGCAGTGTGAGGGCTTCAAAATAAATTAACAGGTGATTTCTTTGGCGCCGTCTTCAAATGCTCCGCAGGACAGGTGTTGAATGATATACAAATACTTAAGATTTAATGAAATTAACGGTATATTTTAAAATGTTAGCCATCCCTATACAGCTATTTGGAAGTTTTAGTACAGTGTGTCTCAGAAAGAACGTTACCCTCCAGAAACGGCCATTTTGCTTACTTAATCAATTCTAACCTTGGTTTAGCTTTATATTATTAAAATATGTACTTTTTTGAACACATGGTGAAAAAAAAGAAAGAAAACGATGAAAAAATAACCAAACAATGACTATTTCCCTAAAAATTATGCAAACCTACTTTGTCCACGGCTAGCAATAGCAGAGAAACAGGTACATTGTGATTCTTATGGATTTGAGCACCACGTAAGTCCTCCGATTTAATTAATTTGTTCACATGTAATGCCTAAAAAGCATCTGAAACGTGCACTTAATTTGTTCTTCAGAATGAAGTGACCTAAATCCCCTCACCCGTCTCCCATCATAATTGCATATATGAATTTGGTTAAAAGCAACACTTTGCAAATAAATGGCATTGGGCATGACTCCTACAATGGCATATTCTACTGAACTGATCTTGGTTAAAGGACCATTGTTCATCGTGAATGTGTAACCGTTTTCCCTCAATGTAGGGTTCACAGTAAGATGGCAATCAAAGGAACAGAAAAACAAATCAAGAGCATGACAAGATTCTAAAAAGGGGCAAGGAGAGAGATGTGGTCGTTAAAGAACAGGAAAATCAGCCGCAAATAATGCTGCAGTGCGTAGAAAACTGAGCAATAAACTCTAAAACCAGCAATGGACCTTGGAATTTGAGAGTATTATTGGCCAGGAGAGTCTTAAAAATTTTTATGTCTGGGATATTTGCATCCATGGTTTCCTCTGCTAATGCTAGCCGTGGACAAAGTAGGTTTGCATCATTTTTAGGGAAATAGTCATTGTTTGGTTTTTTTCACCGTTTTCTTTCTTGTTTTCACCATATGTTCATAAAAGTACATATTTTCATAACATAAAGCTAAAACAAGGATACGAATTGATTAAGTAAGTCAAATTTGCCGTTTCTGGAGGGTAACGTTCTTTCTGAGACACCCTGTACGTGGAAATCAAAAGAATGAAAAGAAAAGAATGATGCATATTGTTGTTTCAAGTCCAAAAATCGATTTTATTAAAATCATTTTGATATTTTTTGATATACGGTTTCATTTACAGTCTTACCCAACGATGTAACCAGACATTTTCATTTAGGGAGGGAGGGACCAGACGATGGGAACCATTTAACTTTTGGGACATCACTAAACCACATTTTTGAAAAGGTGAACACGGTAACCTGTCAATACTATCAATTTATTACTTTTCCTGATCTCTATTGGGGCTAGGAGGGGGACAAGATTTTGAGTGCGGATCCAACCCTTATACTCCATCCCCTCCTAGGCCCTCACCCACAGGCTGTTTACGTCACTGCGGTTCTCTGATATTTATTCCAAATGTGTAATTAATGGAGGATATGCTGCAAATCCCAAAACTGAACGTAAAACCCAGGAGTGCAATGGTTTTGGGGTGTATAATAATTATAATAGGGCTGTTTTGATATTAGAGGTATCGGTGCGCATGGCTACAGAGCGCATAGCTCTGTAGCCATGGCGCGTATGTTCAAGGGTATTATGTTTGATAGAGATTACTTTTGCAGGGGAAGTTTCTGGGGTTTTGAGTTATGCACAGGTAATTTAACAGAAGCATGATTGATGTGAATTTTAATAGCAGTGACGATGAAAACAGTGGCAACGGACGTGGGCCTGGGGCCTAACTGTTGAGTAATTTAAGCACAACTTACAAATGTACTGATTATTACACTGCGTAGGCCTATTATTGCATGGCTGTAGCATAATTTACAATTTGAGTGGTGTTACGACTATGGTGTTATGACTTAATGATAAGCCTGTGGTATTGTCATGTAGTATAGCCAATTTAGAATTTTGTTGGGCACGACAGTCGTGCATATAGACTTTGCCTAGACTCAGTTTTCAGTCCATTCTGAGTTTCTCATACTCAATGTCTAGAGTTTCTTCAACTTGTTAGTTGTTTCCTTATTTTTCTTCTTGAAGCATACCGTTGCAAAGTGTTTTCCATACAGTAGTCACATATTGTGTTCTTGGCTGGACATGTTCTTGTTTGGCAATGATGACTGTATCCACATTTAGTGCATTTTTTCTTCGTTCTTTGGTTTGGCTTGGGTTATAGTGGGGGTTGGTCTGTCAATGAAAAACAGTTCCCCCGTAGGATTTTGGTGCTAAAGTTGATTTGCTTGTGTTTTTCATTTCAATAGGATTAGTGAGCGGTTTGAATTTGAAAATTGTCGACAACCCCTCCCCTCGGTACAACAAAACGCAACACTTCTATTCAAAGATAGTAATAAGTAATTTAAAAAATGATGGTTGTGAGTCAAAAAAAACTTTGGTTTGGCAGGGGTTGTTTTGTGGTTAAAAAAATCACGTTTGAGGCTAAAAAATTTAGAATATCAAGATTTATAATTTCTTAGCAAAACAAATTTTAATCATCATGCCTACTATCAATCTCTGACATTTATAGATAAGATTTCGTTTTATACAAGTTAAAGGGTCTAGAATTTTAGCCCCAAATTCATCCTTTTTATCACAGGTCACCACAACGAGTATTACCTAGGAAAACCCTTTATGCAATGTATAAACACCTATATCAATAACAAAAAAGGAGTGGGGCGGGTGGGGGGGGGGGGGGGGGGGGGGGGGGGGGGGGGGGGGGGGGGGGGGGGGGGGGGGGGGGGGGGGGGGGGGGTACCAGTGAAAAATAAGATTGTTAATATTTTTACCTAAAAAAATAAAAAAATTAAGGAATACGCTAACTTGCAGGCCCAATTCATTTTCGCCATAGAAATCGTCCCTGCCACCAAATATTCACACAACATTCATTTTCGTAAATTTACTACCACCATCCGCCTATCCTTCAAATAAAGTGGTGGTTTGTTGTACGGTGGGGAGGTGTAACTCGAAAACTAGAGCCTTTTCAAGGCTGCTGCCCACTTCCTCAAAGGGAAATGTTACTACTAGGGAAAATTTTAAAATGAGTAAAATGTGTTTTACTGACTTAAAGGTTCCGTTCGTTATAAGGATTAGAAAAAGTATACTATTTGCCTAGGTTCGACCTTGTTAAAGCGCTATAGACCCAGAATGGTTCAAGGTCATCCTGGGGTTAATTTACCAAGACAGATTTTGTTGAAAATGGAGATAAGTTGTTTGTATGTCGTCACAGGATCCAAAACTGTATTATTTACAGTGTGTGACATTTGGTGACTATTACATAGAAATGTATCAAGGGTCTACATTGTCTATGTGGGTCACCAGAACCTCCATGGATGTCGCAATGGTGATATCAAAAAGATCAATTAAATGCATTTTCTTTTTCCGTATGCTGTGAACAGACTAATGAATTATTATATGATTGTATGGATATACTAATTCCTGTTTTAAATCATATAAATTATGACTGAGGAGAACTGGAGAATAGAAAACTTGCAATGTGTTGTTTCCCCCTTTTTTTTTTATGAATAAGCATGACTTATCTACTTGACCGAGTTTAAATGGGACTAGTGTGTGAAACTTTCTGAGATGAACATGTCAGAATATGTTCGAAGTCAGAGACAAGCAGCAACACAGTGTCTATCTTCTCCGTTCTAGAAATGCATAGAGGTTCTTTGTTACCTATAGGCGTAAGTGCGGTATTATTCCACCACTAGTAGTGCTTCCCACAAGCCCAATTCACTATCGTTATTGGATAATGCTAGCGTTCGCAGTTCAGTATTTGCATTGCTACTGATGTTGAGTTCCACTAACTGTAGTGAATCGCGACTATCGGTGCACGAAGGCCAAATTAACTTCTTTTGTTGTCGCGTCGTGGGATGCAGACACTCAAGCCACTTGACAACAATCCACAATCGTTTACGGCCTCCAGGTGGACAGGACATCAAGTTTGGCAATAATTGAAATCGAAACCGCTGTGTAATGGAGAGACTCACTCAGTCGGTCTGGTTATATTTAGAATCAAACTTTGAGAAAAACTAGATGTTAAAACCATGGAGTATGGTATAGGTAAAACGTGATTCGACATCAATTTATAATAAAGAATAAATTGAAGTGAACAATGATTGAAGATTATTACAGGCTAGGGATTCAATACGTGAATGAGAGACACAACGAGAGAAAGCCAATGAGTAAATAGATTAGAAAAAGTCTATGACCACCATATCGCAAAGTATATTTTTCATTTGGTAGCTACTGAAGGCGATATGTTCCCCTACATGATAACAGTAATAATATTATGATATGCTTGTCAATATGAGCATATGATAATAAATTCACAGAAGGTGCGGAAGTTGCCCTGTGGAAAGAAACAGAAAACAAAAAACTTTTGAACAGCTATCATTTTGGTTTTAAAATTATATAGGTTAGAATTTAACTCACAGAATTAGACTTTAATCTGCTTAATGATAAAAATAAAGTTTATAAATAAAGTAGCCTATATTAAATCGATTAAGAACTTCATGGACAATACTCATTTTGATAAAGGGGAAATTAACTATTACTACTGGTTCTACTGGTGATATTTTTACCGGTGACAATCAGGCAAACAGTGAGTAAGACCTCCCGGAAAATACGGAGCAAACATGCATTGTGTTAACGCGCTTATCGGTGGAGCATATGCCGGGTGATTGTATTGCTGGTGTTGTGCATTCAACCGCACCGCATTGATCTGCACCGGGCTCATCAGGGCAAAAGAAGTTTATGATAGCGTACTTCCTTAACAACAGACTAACAGTTTTGTCAGAAGAAAATTACGGAAGTACAATTATGATAAAATAAAGCAAAGTTAGAAATAACGTAACACTCATACAATTAATGTAACCCGAAAGGGATTGAAAGGAGTAAATACAATGCATTAAAATGTAAGCAAATGATGTAAGCAAATTTATTGGCACAAAATAAAATCAACTCAGTTCTCGTTATGGAGTCATAGGAGCTCAAAGTCTCCTCGTTTTCGGATGAACTCCATGAAAAAATGTAATTAAGGGTTTCTGTTATGAGTGAGTAAAATTGTGATAGCCAAACCAGGAAAATGCACAAAAACTAATGAAGTAGGCCTTTCACAAGTTATGCCAACGATCTGTACTGCTCCGAGGTTGAGGTTTTCCGATCAAAATGAAAGTGTGCGTCGTGTTAACCGTATAACATTAAAAAAACGTGCTATATGGCTGTGAAAATTTCATTAACTTGTGACGTAATGTTCATAAAGCAGGGTCAAACATCAGTCTTAGGTCATTTACATATAGACACGCCACGAGCCGAACCCGGACTCGCAAGAAACAGATAAAACAGACACTTTTGACAAACTAATCATTGTGTTTTAAAATGATATAGGCTTAAAATTAACTACGAATTATCTTTAATATAGAAGAAAAAATTTATACATAAAGTAATTCAAATATTAAATCGATTAAGAAACTCATGGCATTACTCATTTTTTTTATAAGGTAAAAATTAAATAGTACTACAGAATGGACCCCGAGATTGGACGTGTCTACTGTGATTATTTTACCGCGACAATAGGCCAAACATTGAGTAATGACCTCCCCGGGAAAAAAATAGGCCGCAAAATTGGCATTGTGTTAACGCGCTTATCGGTGGAGATAGGCCGGGTGATCGTATGCTGGTGTTGTGCATTCAACCGACACCGCATGATATACACCGGGCTCATCAGGTAAAAGAAAGTTTAGATAGCGTTAATTCCTAACACAGACTAACAGTTTTGTCAGAAGAAAATATGGAAGTACACTTATGATAAAATACAGCAAAGTTGTAACTTAAGCGTTAACAATCATGACAATTAATGTAAACCGAAAGGAATTTAAAGAGTAAATGCAATGCATAAATGTAAACAAATTGTAAGCAAAATGTATTGGCCAAAATAAAATAAACTCCTTTCTAGTTTTGATTCATAGTAGCTCAAAGTCTTCTAATGAAGGTTTCTGTTATGAGTGAGTAAAATTGTGATAGCACAAACCAGAGAAAATTCACAAACTAATAAATTAGGCCTTCAAGTTTTTTTTTTTTTTTTTTTTTTTATGCAACGATCTTTACCTGCTCCGAGGTTGAGGTTTTCCGATCAAAATGACGTGTTGGTCGCGTTCAGGTTGTAACCATTAAAACGTGCTATATGGGTGAAATTAATTAAAGTTATTAAAAACGTAATAATGTTCTATAAAACCAGATTCAAATCATCCGTCTTAGTGTCATTTACAGATAGACACGCACGAGACAGAACCCGGCTCGCAAGCAAGGACTTGTTATAACAACAGTGATGTTTATTTGTAAATCGTAATTGGACTAAATAAAGATGAACATATTGATCTCAACGGGGCGTCGTGCACTCAAGTACTATACACTTGATCAGGTAATACTATTAAAGTAGTGGAAACGGCATCTAATGTAGTGGACGGGCTTGCCTGTTTTATTGTACAATCATAGTGGCCATCTATCAAAATTAGTGGAATCGAAATAGTGGAACTGGGTTGTGGGAAGCACTACCAGTCGTGGAATAATAGCGCACTTACGCCTAGGAAGCAAGATTGCACACCTGTTGATGAACAATAGACTTTGGGTAATTGCTATGTCAAAAAACTTCGAGCACAGGATGTGGACTTCCTTAAACATGTTTCAGCGAACTGAAAAGACTGTGAAATTTCGACTTGTCTTCGCTGTTTTGTGTTGCATCATAGGAAATTTGCTGTGGACAAATTCTGTTGCAAGTCATTCTTCTTTGCCAGTTGACAAGAGATTTCAGCGAGTGTAGACCTCTCAAACAGAAGGTGGAGAACTTTCATAACGTTTGATCATAAAAATCTCATCTTCTTTATTATAATTCTGTAAAGTGTACCAATCGTGCAGCTGCACAAAATTTGGTGCCTTTGGAAAAACAAAGGTTAACATAAAATTCCAGCAGGACATTGCTTCTTTACCAGTGACGTTCACCTTTAACGCACTGAGTACCTGTATGGACATTATAATACGCATCAGTTAAACTTCCAGTATTTCTCCAAGTCTACGAGGTTTGGCAAATTAATCGGCCGGTCTAGACCAAAAGGACTTTTGCGATTTCGCGAAACTACTGAACTATACCAGCAAGAATTGTGTCGCCAAGATTATATGTGGACCTGATTCTACAAGAACTGGTGCGCACCCAGCAGTGAACTTTGAACTTTAGTTTATGATATGTGCATGGTGTATTGTAAATAGGTAAGAAACATAATAATTTTGGCATTGTTAATATTTTGTGTATTTTGTGATTGATTCAGATCATATTTATTATGTATTAAAATCATTACTTTGAATTTACATCTTGGTCAAGTCAATCTTCTTACAAATAGTCATTGTGATTTTGTGTTATATAACCCGGGACAAGTTACTTTTCTGACCTTGAGTACGTCTCGTAATATATGACACAAGGAATCATTGACACCACTTTCAATAACATCGGAGCATTTACCCCCCTGGTGACCTTGAACCAATTTTTTTTTTATGGGCTATACCGCTTTGACTAAAGGTTGGAACCTAGGCAAATATATACTTTATGTAATCCTTATGACGAGACGAACGCGTTAGTGTACATACAGCACATTTGACTCGATTTAAAAATTTTTCCCTGTACTAATATTTTCCCCCTTGAAGAAGTAGTTTAGTGGGTAGAAGGGGGTCTCGTGCACCCCCCTGAAATAAATTTCTAATGGATGTCTCTATATCAGAAAAAAATGCGCAGACAACGATTTGGCTATGTTAAAAAATTCAAAAATTGTCCCACGTGCCATTTTTAGGTAAATTTATGGCAAATTAAAGATCGCCATAACGAAAAAGATAGTTTTCCACACCGTATCTCAGCACAAGAAATAAACATTATTCTCCTAGAGCCATTAAGACCGCTTGCCATGCAATATTTGTAATGTGTTGTCTTGCTTCGGATCCAAGATGGTAGCCCAAATGGGCCTCAAAAATCTACAAGTATAAAGTGCTAAATTGGCCTGTTTTATGTTAGTCGTATAGTCCGAAAATGAGAAATCACTTAAGGAAATTGTCTTTGACCATTAGAAACTCATATCTGCCTGTTTTTGCTTAGTGAGTATATTTAACATTCAGTATGGCGGCCAATTTGTCCGCCTTCAACATGTGTTAAAACTTAGAAATTACGCCCTTATATTGTCCCCCAAATTAGGATGAAAATGTGAATTAAAGTATGGATTATTTGCTGTTAAACAATATCAACACACAGCTGGCAATTCTGGTTTTTATAATTGAAGATGGCGGTCAATATGGGCCACATTCAAAGAATTTAAGCCTTAAAAATTACCCTATTTTTGTCATATATCCATAAGACTAGCACACACGAAAGAATAATAAATTGCAAATTAAAATATGTCTAACATCATTAGTAAACTATATCTGCTATTTTTGTTCCAGTAGTATTTCTTAAATTCAAGATATCGGCTAATAAGGCCGCTTTCAAGAATTTTTGAACGTCGTTTTTTGGGGGGGGGGGGAAAAAATATTTTTTTTTTTTTTTTTAAAAAAGCCCCCCCCCCCCCCCCCCCCCCGCCCCACCCGGGGCCATCCTTCCATTTTCAAATAAGTTACCAAACAAAATGCTGCTTTGGTTTTAACTTGGTCAAACTCACATTTCTCATACTTTAATTCACATTTTTCATCCTAATTTGGACATATAAGGTAATTTCTAAGTTTTAAAACACATTTTGAAGGCGGACTAATTGGTGCCGCCAATTGAATCTTTAAATATACTCACTAAGCAAAACAGGCAGATATGAATTACTAATGGTCCGAAGACATAAAATCAGAAAATAAAATTAAGGAATATATGACTATACGACTAAATTAATCAGGCATTTAGCCTTTATACTTTTTAGATCTTTTGAGGCGGCCATGTTGGCTACCACCTTGGATCCGGAAGCAAACACAATACAAATATGCATGGCAAGCGGCCTTAATGGCTCTACGAAGACAATTATTTGTTTCTTGTTGTTGAGACGGTGGAAAACTATCTTTTTCTGTAATGGCGATCCTATATTTTTTTTTTGCTAAATTTACCTAAAAATGGCACCTGGGACACATTTTTTATTTTTTTTAACATAGCTAATCGTTTTCTCCGCCCCAAAAAAACAAAAAAACAAAAAACTTTCTGATATATAGACATTGATTAGAATTGATTTCAGGGGGGGCACGAGACCCCCTTCTACCCACTTAACTAAAGGTCGGAATCAGTAAGGAAAAGATTTGCACATCATCATTTTCTGACAGTTTTTAGGTCCATATTGAAAACCAAAGCAGCAACAAATTAATTTTACGTGAAAATCCTACGGGATACCCACCCAACCCCCACATTTCGGCACTTGTGGTTACGGTTGCTTTTGGTTACGGTTACTTTGGTTACGGTTACTTGGTTCGGTTTTGGTTGCTTTGGGTTACTTTGGTTTTTCTTTGACGTCTTCTATTTTCACGTGCATCACCAACGGCATTGACATTTTCCTTCCGCACCTCTGATTTGCCTTCATGCTGTCTAATTGGCTTTCATAATTTCTACCAATTTCAATCGCTTTGGCCAGTGTCAGGGTGTCCTCCTTCGTCAATACACTTCTCATTTTTACTTTTTCATGGAAGGATTGCAGGACTATACAGTCCTCTTACCCATTCGATCTTCGTCGGGTAACCACAATCTTTCACACAAATCTTCAAGTCCGTGAACAAAGTTTCAAAACTCTCAGTTTCTGTCCTGTTTCGGTTATGAAGGTGACCGTACTCTTATTTGGTTAGTTTTGGGAGCCACGTATTCATCGAAATTTGCTTATACACCTTCAAGTGTATCTTGTTCTGCCGCTTCACCTTCTGCAGCATTGGCGCCAATTCAAAAGTTCAAGACTTCTCGACCTTGTCTCCTATATACGTCATTAAATAATTGGGGACCTTGGCTTTCTCTGTGCTATCATAGAGGGTCCTCCAACGGTGAAACTGGCAATTTGCTAAAACGCTCCATTCCTTGTTCAGGTCACAGGCATTCCAGTTCATTGATGGCTTATTTGACGCCATTTTAATTCAATACAAAAAAATTCTGTATACAGTATCTGGAACGAATTGCTGAGGGTGCGTGTATGTGAAGTGCGTCTTTCGGTACTCTGCGCGTGCGCGGAAACTCTGAACAGACTCCAATCTCATGTAACCGAATTGCAAATGATATGTCCACTATGTGTGTCAGTGCGTATCTTACCTACACGCTGCACGCGGAGGATGGAGTACGCACAGATTCCAGTTTGTAAACGAATGCTTGTTCCTGTGCCCTGTGAAGTGCATCTATCGGGACCCTAAACAGATTCCAAGACACTGAAACTTTATTTCCGAGTTTCAATGATCTGTTTTTTGGTTCAATATTTATTATTTTTTATACCACCTGAAATTGCACGAAATCCGCATATAAAAAAAAAAAACCCAAAAAAACCCCCCCCCCCCCCCTTTTTTTTTTTTTTTTTTTTGTTTTTATTTTTTTTTTTTGTTTTTTTTTTTTAAATTCGAGAGTCTTATGAGTCTGCTCTGCATTGAAATTCACTTTTACACTGACCACAAATAAGTTTAATCGTCCATACGATCCTTTTGTTGTTTGTCTACGAAACGCGGTGTAATACATGTGCAAGTGCATCAAATTTTGAAACCTTCACAACAATCACATGTGACAATCTTTTTTTCGTCACTTTTTTGTGTACTTCCCAGTTACTTACTACCTCCAAATTTTATGGTAGGCTGGGTGTTATGCTCAATATTTATGACTTCCGGCTTTATATCAGCCCCTTTTATGAACATAAATAGAGCATTCTTGACACCAATAATAACTCCGTGCGGCTCAATGTCTGATGTTCAGACAGAGTCTCTTTAATACAAGGCTGACATGCCTGATCTGATTATGCTGCGCCAGGGGGGGTGGGGTTAGGACATGCCAACATACACAGCAACAGCAAATTCAAATGGCATCAACTTCCGGTGCTAGTCGGTTTCAAGACTTAACGGTAGGAGGGCGCTATACGCAATATCGAACGGTTCACACCGACTTGGACTAAAGACTAGCCTGGCACGAAATTTAAATCTAAATGACCGTTATTGGAAATTATACACTAGTTTGCAGCGGGTTAATCCACTAACCCCGACGGATTTGAAGTCAATAATTTTTCCTTAATTTATAATGATATTACTAAGATTTTTTTGAACAAAGGTTTAAATGATTGATTTTTTTAATGTCACAGGGACCGAGGCTGCCATAATAAATGCACTAGCAGTTTCCTTCCCCAAATTACCGTTTGGAATCCCCAATCCCAAACCGACAGATCGTGTCCTACCCCCCGCCCCCCCCCCCCGCTAGGCGCTTTACAGTATAGTCTGCACAATCACTCTTGACCATTACGTTACGCTGTGACAACGGAGATACAGCATGCTTGCCTGCCTTTGTCCGTTTTGTAGTTATAAACGGTACGAGATGAATAGTTGGTGTCACTGTCCGGTACCAGGTCAACACTGTCAAGGTATCAGGTATCAGTTTGCTCTTCGGGGGCGACCGATATGTATAAATCCGACTATTTAAAAATCAAGGTCTTACTGACCCTCTGCCCAAATGGCTATATTTTTTTTCCAAAGAGGACACCGTTTATTATGTGGCTAAGCAGGGTACAAAATTTACCTTTGTCCCTACTAGATTAAAAACCGACCCGTACGAGACGATAATTACGGTTTGTTTTTTTCCAATGTAGGTATACCTACGACATTTTTACTGAAGGGGTCCCCCCCGAAGCAAAATTAATAACCAATCAATGCCGTGACGTCCATCAAATGCTTTATTTTTTTCCAAAAATTGCTGGTTGATTCCCATAATAAATTCCTTTTTTAAGATTCAACATCTTATATTGTTCTTTAATAATTAAAATTCAATTGTCGCCGCATGAATGTTTGAAAAGAATGGGTCTAAGTCGACAACTGAAAACATAGTCAGCCGGCCAATCCCTTAACCGTGGACGGTATGAAGCAGACGGATCAACGCGTTTTTGTTTTAGCAGGCTTACAGCCATTCGCGCGGCTGCGGGTGTTATGCGTCAAGAGTACTCTTTGGGTACTCAGCGTGTCAACTGTTTCGGAGGTCTTTTCACCTCGGTAGTTTCACTTCCGAATTAACTTTTGACGCGTTAGTTTTAATGCGTATTTTTATATGAAAGCTAACAAAACCGGGGATTTAACTACAAGAAAGAAAATATCTGAATAGCACAGAGGGTTTTCCATGAAAAATCAACTCAATTTTGGATTGTACTTTTTTTTACTCACCCTGTATAGGGTCCCAGGCTAGTACAGACCATGTATATAATCGAGCGAGGATACTATCTTCACTGCAGAGTGCTCATGCTTATAGCAAGAGCGAGTATATATGAATGAACCTGCTGGAACGGTAGTTGTTACTCGGGGTTTCACGCTTGTGCGATTATCAGACAACTGGCTGCTATTCCGGTGGCTGCGAAGAATATATCGCGGTGTTTACACGGACGTCGTAGATAGAAAGTTTTGGGGGTTCGTAGAGGGCGGCATGGGATGGAAGGTGACAAATTGCGGACGTCGGAGAGGTAAGGTAGTCGTACTGTCCTAGGTGATGCTGGAGGGGTTTGCTAAGTAGAATTTGTTTTCTCGTGGCGGCCTTGGATCTCACCAGCTCGGGTCGCTTGTTGAGTAGTGTGCGTTTGTCGGCATTGATGATGGCCAGCTTTCTCGTGTGAGGCAGAGGTTCCGCATTTCCTGGTTCCGCTGGCGTCGGCGTGCGCTGGAATACGATTGACCCCCCATGTGATGTCGTGGGTTGGGCGTTCTTCTTGAGCTGCCACACGTACTTGGAGAGTTTTCTCTGTGCTTGTTCTGGTGCTTTTTCAATTTCTGAAGGATGTCTTGTGGTTGTTGAATCTAGTCCTGAAAGGTGGGTTCCGTCAGTTCGATGTAAAGTTTGGTGAAGTTCATGTTCGCTACTTTGACTTCGGCGCTGTCGATGATGTTTAGGTTTTCAAACATTTTCCTTGCATGGGGGCCACGTTCGTTGTTGGCGGCAGTTGCATCCAGTTGTTAGTTGATTATCCTCAAACGGCGATCTTCTTGTTGTGGGTGTTTGATGATCTCCCATGTCCCTGGCGAAGTTGGGCATGCAGCTGTACCTGAAATCTCTGACTGTGTTCCGTTTGAATATCTTTGTGGGTTATGGATCCGGCTGGGAACCGTTTGTCGATGAGCTTGATTAATACGTCCGATTTTTGTGGAACGTTCTTGCTGAAGGCGGGTTAAAATGGGAGTGAATCAATGACCCGTTAAGCCACCGTCCCATCCCATCACGACACGCCGCACATTGTTATATGAATTACCATAGTGCTCCAACTCAATGAGTGAGCTATGCAAAATGCTACTAGTTTACGTTTGATAAAAACACCAGGCTACATAAAAACCAATGTAACAGTTTGTAGAAAGCAAAATAGTGCTCACTAACATGCTTCAACTATTAAGGGCAAACAGCATGAAAGAGCGTAATATACTAACTCTGCAGACAGTAAACCGCGTTTCGAACTTTGGTGTCTTTCATCAGTGCATCACAGAGCTAAATGCAATCCACAAATGAGTGAATCAATGACCCGTTGAGCCACTGACCCACTCCATCACGCCAGACATTGTTTATGAATACCACAGTGCTCAAACTCAATGAGTTAGCTATGCAAAATGCTAATAGTCGTTACGTCTTAATAAACATCAAGGCTAACTAACCCATGTACAGTGTAGAAGCAAAAGAGTGCTCAACTAACACTCTGCAACCTAATTTAGGGCAAACAGCATGATAGGAGCGTAATATTCAATCTGCAGACAGTACCTTTTCGAACTTTGTGTTCTCATCAGTGCCATATATATATATATATATCATATATATATATATATACTATATATATATATATATATATATAAATCTACAATGGTATATCTAGTGAACAGTTGAATACTTCATTAGCTTATAATGAGCTCGATAGGTATTTTAAATTATTAATATTCATATTCCTTTGTTGTATTCTATAGTGGATTAACCCTTCATTTGCATATTAATTTCATATCTTTTGACGAAGAAACGCAATTTTCTAAAGGAAACGTTAGGGAGACAGTAAATGTCTCCCTAACGTATTCATTAGTACATCACAAAGATCAGTGTCTCCCTCCCAAATGTGCGATAAGGGTTATATACATACATATAATTATATATATTATAGATTATATATATAATAATATAATAATAAATTATATATATATATATTATCCCTTACGTACCTAACCACATACTTTGACATTGTCCAGGTGATGGAACCTGCCGATTTGAGATTTTTCGGAGACTTAGTCATTTTTGGTATCCTGTACTTAGTGGTTTTTTTGAACTACATTCAGCGAGACCGCTCCTCTAAGTAAGTCCACCAGCCACTTCCAGTTGAAGACCAAGGAAGCGGTCTGCTCTGTACATGTTTTACATTTTTGAAAAGTCTACATATGCCGTGGCCCGGCTAAGTTGGACTTTTCACACATCACCGAATTATCTAGGGCTACGTTCCGCTGACCAGGAAGCGGTCCACTCTGGACTTCGTTTATTTTTGAAAATTCTACATGCCAGTGCCCTGCCTAGTGACATTTGTCACCAAAAGATCTAGGGGCGACTTTCCGCTTGACAAGCGAAGCGGTCCGCTTTGACTTATTTCATTTTTGAAAAGTCTACCTGCCGTGGTCCTTCTATGTGACTATTTCACCGAATGATCTAGGGCGACTTTCCGCTGAACAAGGTAGCAGTCCGCTCATGGACTTAGATATTAGATTGAAACCTAAACAACCCATTCCTAAATAGGTTTTGCGGAAACCGGTAGTAGCCCACAATTATATAAAGCACCGGTTCCATTTCTTGGGGAAGAAATCGGCTAAAGATACCTACAAGGCCTTTTTACCCATGGTTTTAACCGTATGTTCGGCCTACAATATGACTCGGGCCCAACCACTGACCTCTAACCGGTCACACCCTCTGACCTTGAATCCCGTGGCAAATGACCCTTGACTTAGCCGGGCCACGGCAGCGGCAACTGTCACCACCCGCTGAAATTTTTCTAATTCCGGAGAAGAAAAAGAAGCGAAAAATATAACTCCCCACCCTCAGGCATTTTCCCTCCCCCAGGGAAGCGGGGAGTATCAAAAATAGACAAAAAGAAAAGAAAAACATTACTTATCCTAACTTAGACTCGAACTGTAAATCCAGAATCCTAAACCTATAGCGTCTTGGGTCCGTCGCCGCATCCATCCACTGGGCTCGATACTTACTGAAAAAGGATTGACATTTTTATAATTTATATACTTGGGAATCACAGCACGGGCCACGGTCAGCGAAACTTTCGAGTGTGCTAGCCCCTGACCTTTACACGGTGGCAACCCCTTACCTTAACACGGCAACTAACCCTTCCATTGCGGTACAAGGGCGGCCGCAACGCTGTTCAGGCGCTGTGCAGTTTAAAAAAATTAAACCGTAATGTTTGGGCCTAACTGCATGACGGTCCCAACCCCTGACCGTTTACCGGGCTGGTCACAACCCCTGACCCTAACCCTGAAACTACCTTTCCATTGGCGGTACTAAGGGGCGGCCGCACGCCTGTTAAGGCGCGTGCAGTTTTAAATTACCGTAATTTTGGGCCTACTGGATGAACTGGTCCCAACCCCCTGAACCTTTACTCGGTCGCACCCCCTGACCTTGAACCGGGCAACTGACCCTTCCCTTGACTGTGACTAAGGTTGCGGCCGCCGCTACTGTTTATAAGGCGCGTGCAGTTTTTACCGTAATGTTCGGGCCTACAGGTCTATTAACTACCCCGTGTTTGCTAATTTACAGGGAATATTGTTTTTTTTAATTTATTCTGACAATGTAATTAGTATGTAATATTGTGGGCAAGGAATGGGTTTCTTCTTTTGAATTAAAGGTTTCATCACAAAACGTCTGTTTATCACTGACGTTTTCTGATAAGATTTATTTGGTGTTGCCTTGGAAGTATTTCGGCCTCACTTCTGTGGTAGCAGTAGCTCCAGGGCTGCAAGTTCTTGTATGGTAGCAGTAGTTTGTATTCTGAACGCTGTTAACCAACGCACCACGGCGCAGGGTAACCTATATTCCTGGAGAGGATAAGGCCCGGCCCATTCAGTTCCTTGGCGGGTACAGGATCCAAATCATACCCGGTCGGTTAAGTGGCCGCCCATGTGGTTGTTTAAATTGGGCCAGGTTCCAACGTAGATGTAGGCTAGGACTTGTTGTAGCAGCACTGAAGCGATGCGGGTGGACTGGAGAGTACCCTATCTAGCTGAGAGATTGATGTTACCAGTCTTTGATGTTAGTGACTTTAAGCAGGCCGCACGGCCGAAGTTAGGGCAGATCGGACACATCTTGTGTAAGCATTGCCATGGTCATGCAATCAGGCCAAGATACCTGGGGATGACAACGCGAGGTTGCTCCATTCTTGGCAAGGATGCCTTGCCCGAGGACTCGATGAATACCGTGCCCTTTCCCCCTCTCCTTTTGGCCTTCTTTGGCTTAGGCAAAGCAGGTCCGGGGGAAAGAGCGCCGGCTCCGCTGAAGTTTGATGCGCTGGAGTCTGCCCTAAACAAACCGCTTCATATCATATCGCGCAGCCATCCATGCGGTCGGCCTGCCATGGCTTCTGCCGCTACTCCTCCCCCATATCCACCCGCGTTTCATCTTCCTTCGCCTTTTTTCTCCTCTACTCTCTACTACTCCCTCTCCTCGGAGCTGGTACTTTGTGCTCCTCTTACTTCCTCTCCCTCTCTCTTCTTGCATATTCCGAAATCGCTCTCGCCATCTCTTCCTCGAGGTTGGCCATTTCCCTCTCCCTCCCTCCCGAACACTATATCGGCTACGCTTTTTCAGACCTTGGAATTTTCATTGCTCCATGCTAGACTGATACAGATCGCTTGCGATCGCTCCTTTTATAGCCTAGCAGTTTCCCGCCGAATCGATCAGTGCCTAGCAGTTCCCGCCACGCGTATCTCACTTTCCACGCGTCATGTGCGTATCACCTGACGTTATCAACCTGACACAAGGTAAGGCGAAAAAGAAAAAAACAAAAATTGACTTACCTGGAGTGGGACCCGAACCTGAAATCGGAATCCTAGCGTAGTTGGTGTAGCGTCTGGCTTCCGTCCATCGTCTTATCCACTGCGCCATCTGATAATTACCTGAAACCTGATTGCATTTTTATACTTTTTATACCTGGAATCAGTCACCGTTCCACGTGATGGAAGCCGGTTCGGTCACATGTTACCCGTCCCCCAACTCCTGTCGCAACTCCCACACTGTGAAACCTTTACCCGGGCGCAACCCCTTACCTTTACCCCGGCTAACTGACCCTACACTTGACGTTAACTAGGGCGGAATGCACGCCTGTTAAGCGCGTGCTGTTTTAACCGTAATTGTTGGGCCTATTGCATGAATCTGTCCCCAACCCCTAACTTTTACCCGGTCGCACCCCCTGACCTTGACCCGCTTACCTGACCCCAAAGTCACTTGACGGTAACTAAGGGACGGCCGCACGCCTGTTAAAGCGCGTGCTGTTTTACCGTAATGTTGGGCCTATTGCATGAATCGGTCCCACCACTAACCTTTACCCGGGTCCGCAAACCCCTGACCTTGACCCCGGCTTACTGACCCTTCCTTGACGGTAACTAAGGGCGGCCGCACCCTGTTAAGCGCGTGCAGTTTTTTAACTTACCGAATGTTCGGCCTCCGGGCTATTTAAATTAAACCCCTTTTGCTACTTTAGAGGGAATTTGTTGTTTTTAAATTTGTTCTGACTGACAATGTAATTGTATTGGTTTGTGGGCAAAGGGAATGTGGTTCTTTCTTTTGAATTGGTGTTCAAATCTCTGTTTATCACAGACATTTTCTGATATATTTATTTTGGTGTTGCGGGTAGTATTTCGGCTGCAACGTCTGTGTAGCAGGAGCTCCAGGCCGGCAAGTCTTGGTGTTGAGCAGTAGTTTTGTAATTTGGAACTGTTGTTAAACCAACGCACCACGGCGCAGGGGACCTATATTATCCTGAGAGGATCGTGGCCCGGCCCATTCAGTTCCTTGCCGGTACAGGATCCAAATACCGGGCGGATGAAAGGCTCCCATGTGTGGTTTTATTGGCCACGTTCCAACGGTATATGCGGCTGGACTTGGTGTGGTAGCAGCAGTGACGGTTGCGGGTGGACTGGAGATGTAGCAGTAGCTATCTGAGAGATTGACGTTACAAGTGAGATTGATGTTAGTTGACTTGTTAAGGACATCCGACCGGTCGAAGGGTTAGGGGGCAGATCAGCATTAAAGTAAAATTGTCCGGTCAAGCCAAATAAAACGGATGGTGCTCCATTCACTTGGGCACAACATCTGTGTAACATTATTCGATCTTAATGTAAAACGGTTCAATTAGTTTTTCAGTGTGCACTAATCGCTCGGCACAACACCGTATGCGTCGGCCTATAGTCCATTTTAGAACTACCGCGGTGCACTGGTGTTTTCGGCACATAAAAACGTCGGCACGTTAATTTCCTTTGGTCCCAAGAAGTCCATCGGCCAAAGTTAGCAGGCAGGGGCCTAGCATTCTGCACAACCTCCTTAGGCCGTAACGTCAATTTCGTCAAAATTCTTGCGCAACCTGTCATGCCGCTGTTTTGGACCGCGGAGGTTGTCGATCAATTCACAGTCTGCAAAAGCACCCTTGCACAAAGAGGAAGCGATTGTATACGAAAAGCACCTCCACCCGACAGGAGATGCCACCCGCACGTTTCTGCACCCGAGACTTAGTCCGCTTCGCCCTTTCCCTGAAGGCGTCCGTTCTTCCGAGTGTCTGGCAACTCCGACGGGTGGCCGGATGCCTCTCCATATAAATCAACCAGCTCTTTTTCCCGGCCCTTTTGGTTGAGGCATGTGCCTTATTACAGTCGATAAGCTCCTCGGCCAGTTTGAGGATAAACCTCGAATGGCGGAACAATCTTATCACAGCCCGGGTTTGCCGCCGCATTGTGGACACTATTGTAACAAATCCGGGCATTGAAATCCGGCTGATATCGACCAAGAAGTAAGCACCTGCTTTCCACCATGCTGACCTCTTTCTCCGTTGTAATGCACGTAACTGAGCGCTGCTTTGTCACGACCGATCCTGTACTTGTTGTATTCACAAATTACGGGCGGAGCGGCGATAATGTCGCCTCTTTCTTAGAGCCTTGGTGAGCCGAAAGCGCCGGCTTATCTTCTCGGGATCATTGACATCGCGGTACCCGTTATGGCGCCGTTGAAATTAGTGGGGACCACCTTGATGTCTTTCACACGTGAACGTTGTGCGCCCATTTTACCGAACATACAAGTACCACGGCGGGGGGTCTTTTCAGGTTCTTGTGACATCGGCTGGGGGGTTTTTTATTTGCGGCTATCTTTTTGAGAAGTCGTTGGCTGTCCCCATGACTTAAATCTTTCAAGGCCACCCCGTTAGATAGGTATCGCGTTCCAACAGTTCCCCTGTCTGAATAGATAGGATCTACACTTGTCGCAGTAAATTTGATGGGAACTTGTTGTGGTGACTCGATGTCACCTCGAGCGCGATATCCACGACTTTTCGCCGGTGATTGGAAGAGGTGCATAGCCAGTAAAGTTGCAACAAGTATCCAGTATCCCATTCGCATAATGCGTACATTCTAAGCCCTGGCTGGTAGGCTTGGTCGGCATTCGATGGTTCTCAGCCACCCGTAATTCAAAAAACCTTGTACCGGCAACAATTCCTTCATCGATAGATACTTGCGGATTGCAGTTATATTTCTTCTGGCAATTCCGCTGAACAGTGTCCCAGGCGGACTGGACTCTATCCAGCGGATGCTTTCGGATGTAATTGAACTTATGCTCTTTTTCTTCCTGGGTTTCCGCAATCCATCTCTTTGGGTCGGTAGTCTGGTTCGCACAAGAGATGCTACCAGACAGGACTTCAAAACGTGTTTTACACATCGCATTGCAAATCATCGGGTTTCGTAAACCCGGATGGGTTGACCAATAATCCTTGGCGTTCGCCAGCGAATTAAGACCCATCAGCAGATGGATACCAAACCACGCGCGGATTTCGGCGGCTGATGTCATCTTTCTCACCCTCTTTTCTCTCAACCGGATGTTTGTCCAGTCGGCGATTTCCTGGAAGAGATTAAGAGAGAAAAACTCCGCAAAATAGTCCAGGGGACGCGTCTGTTGGTCAGCGTCAAAGGTCGGTCCACTCGGCAGTGTACCGCGGCAGTGTACAAAAATGTTGGCGCAAAACACTCTAGCCGCTCAGACCAAAACCACGCCCCGGGCCAGTCCGTGCAAAACCCGGACATACTCCCCTATAGTATACGTTCTGGTCCCCGGCAGTTGGGCGCACAAATGGCACCTTCATTTCTACCGCGTCATAACTGAACCACATCCGACCGGTGTGGGTCTGCGATCAGAAACCGGGCAGGCCCGGCACTCTTTCATACATGATGTTTTTCCCTTCAAACCCCCATTTTAAAGGGATTAGCAGCGATAATGCGAGAGAATCGAAAAAATGTGGAAATGCATGTTTTTAACTTATAAATCAGGGATAAGTGTGTACAATTCCATATAACTGCTTTAATGTAGAAACAAACCACCAAATAGTAAAAAAAAATGAAGTATTTGAAGAAATTTGTCATACCGTCTCCTGCAAATAGACATACCGCGACGGCGTCTCAAAATATGCACTAAACAGCTGATTGTGGTTTACACCAGTACAGAATGAACAAAGATCAACAATGTTTGTGTTTAAGGTCAAACTGTATCGATCATGGTGCACAATATCACGCTGAAAATCTGTGATATTCACTGAGAAAGGCTTTTTTGATCACAAGTCGGAATTTTGATACGCACGTATAGAAATTACAGAATCAGATAAAAAGTACTGCCTTGCCTTTAATACACGGATTTCAAGCCAACCACTTGCAGGTTATGTTCGCATATCCAAAGAAGGGAGCAAGCTCGCGTTGTCATCCCCAGGATAGTCTTGCCTGATGGCATGCCATGGCAATGTTACACAAGATGCCGGCCGGCTGTCTTACAAGTCAACTAACATCAAAGACTTGTAACATCAATCTCTCAGCTCTCGGACACTTTTACTTTAAGCTGATCTGCCCTAACCCTTCGACCGGTCGGCTGTCTTACAAGTCAACTAACATCAATCTCACTTGTAACTTCAATCTCTCAGCTAGCTACTGCTACCTCTCCAGTCCACCCGCAATCGCTTCAGTGATGCTACCACACAAGTCCAGCCTACATCTACCGTTGGAACCTGGCCAATAAAACCAACTGGAGGCCTTCATCCGACCGGTATTTGGATCCTGTACCCGGCAGGAACTGAATGGGCCGGGCCCTATCCTCTCCAGGATAATATAGGTTCCCCTGCGCCGTGGTGCGTTGGTTTAACCAACAGTTCCAAATTCGCTTCAGTTGTTTCATTGTTTTAGCGCGGTGAAACTAAACCATTGCTAAAGCTAGTGAGACATAGGCAATTCTGGCCGGAACCTGTCCTTGATTTATAGACGAAATGTCTCGTCTTTGGCTGTTTTTTTCAATGAAACTGTAACCCATTATCATCTGCTCTGTCCACAAAATCGTTGTGGCTGCATCCCAGCAAACACAAAACGTTCAGAGAACGTTTTTCCCCAGGTTCTGATTTGGTTTTTTAAGTTTTGGTCCTTTAAAAACGTTCAGAAAACGTTCTAAAACGTTCTCGTATGTTTAATTTCTTTGCGGTTTTTAAAAAACGTTTCGGGAACGTTATCGAATAAACCAACCTGTGGACGTTATTTTACAACGTTCTTAAAACGTATTTTCTAAAACGTTTTAAGAACGCATTTTTACGACGTTTATAATACGTTATATTTTGGTTCCATTGCAGACATTTTCTGATGGTTTTATTAAGACCTTAGAGGAACGGTTTCTAGATGTTTGTAGTGCGATGTTTACTTACATAACAATGTTTTCAGTTTGTTGCCCGCTAGGTATGTTTTAGAGACATTCAGAGAACGTTTTCTGATCGTTGTAAAGTAAACCAACATATTGACGTTATTTGGCAACGTTCGTAAAAACGTATTTTTGAAACCTTTAAGGAACGTGATTTTTCGAGGTTTTAAATATGTTATAACTTGGTTATATCCGTTTCATGTCGGTAAGACCTTAAAAGAACAGGTTTCAGATGTTAATTCGTAATTTGCCTTGTACTTAGGTTACTATGTGACGTGTATAAAACGTCCTTCCCAGAATGTTTTTGAATTAAAACACGTTTGGTAAAGTTATAAAGCTTTTCGTTAACGTTTTTCTGAACTTCTGTAATATAACTTGACGACGTTTTTCAAATCATGTAATATTAATTTGTTAAATACATTCATGAAACGTTGCATAATAAATTAAAAAAAAACATTTAATTTGTTACCCAATAAACACAAAGCACGTTTTTGCAAGACGTTTTGTAAACGTTTTTAAGACGTCACCATGTGACATTATAGGGTTAGGGTTACGGTATTTAGCGTTAAGGTACACAGGATGTCTATACTAAAGGCTACTTTATTGAATGATCGCTTAATATTTTGAAAAAAATTCAAACACCCCCTTGCTAAACATAGCTAGCTGGTGTAATGGTTAAGTGTTCAGACTTCCACGCGTAAGGCCCAGGTTCTACTCCCAGAAGAGGTAAGTGATATAATTTCTGTCTATCAAATATCAAGTGCAAAGTGTTCAATGCCGTTAACCATGCATTACACACCTACAGATTAACATGAATTTCTTGTTTTTCATTAATTATTACTATTTAATTAGGCATTTAATCAAATGTTCTTTTAACGTTTTGGACGTTCTCATAGCGTTTTAGAAACGTTTTTAAATGACGTTCTTACAACGTTTTTGACCTTCCACAATAAAACGTCCAGAAAACGTTTCGAGGAAACGTTCACAAAACGTAAACGAAACGTTCACAAAACGTTCAGAGAACGTTTTTTGGCTAGCTGGGATGTTATCACAGGCCAATCTTTATTGATAAAATCCTTCGTACGGGAGGCCCAGGAAATCGATTAGCACGGGTCCAGGTAAATGGTTAATAGGGCGAATTGGTAAGGAGCAATTCGATATGAGTGTGTTAATAATTGGGCGAGTTGGTATCGGCGAGTTGATATTGGCCGAGTTGAAAAGGATCGAGTAACTGGGTCGATTTAATATGGGCGAGTCAATAATATGGCAAGTGGAGTGAGCATGGGACGATTTAATTGAATGACACTTGGGCGAGTTGGTATGGGAGTAATTGGTGTGGGAGAGTTGATATGGTCGAATTAATAATGAAAAAAAAAAAAAAAAAAAATAGAAAAAATATTAGAAAGTCTCAGGGGGTGCGTGACGCTATTTTTAAGGAGGGGAACCACTACAATCAAATCAAACTTTGAAATGACTCGTTTTTAGGCCAAAATGAGTTCTGATTTTCAAGGTCACGCTGCAGCTTTTCATGAATATTAATTAGAAATTCAATCTGGGTCACTTCTAGCCCAGGTTCCCGGGCAAAGTGTTAATATGGGCGAGTCAATAATATGGCAAGTGGAGTGAGCATGGGACGATTTAATTGAATGACACTTGGGCGAGTTGGTATGGGAGTAATTGGTGTGGGAGAGTTGATATGGTCGAATTAATAATGGGCGAGTTGGTGTGGGGTGAGCTATAGAGCGAGTTGATATAGGCGAGTCGATATGGGGTGAGCTTAATAATGGGGCGATTTGATATAACCGAGGGGAGTGAGCATGGTACGATTTGATACGGGCGAGTTGTTAATGGGCGATTTGATATGGAGCGAGTTAATACTTGAGCGAGTTGTCATGGGATAGTTAATATGGACGGGTTGATATGGGCGAATTAATAATGGGCGAGTTGGTATGGGGTTAGTTTATATGGAGCGAGTTGATATGGGATGAATTGATAATGGGACGAATTAGTATGGGCGATTTGATATAGACGAATTGGTAGTGGGCGAGTTCATGGGGCGAGTAGGTGTTCCTTAATTCCGTTTATTTTTGTGAGGCAATGGCGTAACGGGCCTACCCGCTCTGAGGGGGCAAATTTCCCAGTTTTGGGAAATTTTCCCTCTCGGGGGGGGGGGGGGGGGGGGGGGGGGCGGGGGTTAAAAGGCCTATTTTTCCCGGTCAGAGTGCTAAAAAACGGCTGATTTAGCATGATTTTTGCAAATTTTTCTCCCGGCCAAAGTCGTCAGGGGGGCAACCTGCCCCCCCTGCCCCCCGCCTGTTACGCCACTGTTGTGAGGTCCGCCCAACCGAATCTAAAAATAAACGCCCCTTATCCCGGGGGGGGGGGGGGCACTTGTATTCAAAGGTGGATACGATGCGTGAACAAGAAAACGCGTAAACAGGCGATGTATGCGCGTACATCGTTTAGGGTGTCAAAAACAGCAAAATATGGAAAAAAGGGTGTGTTTTTTTCTTAACCCTGAAATTTTCATGTTATATCTCCTTAAGCAGGGATCAAAATCATCCAAAATATTGTAATCGGAACTTGGGAAGTAAAGCAATGCAAGAAAATAAAAGGTATATTTGCGATTCAATACACTGCGTACTTGTTGAGGGTATCATAAACAGATAAAAGTACTTGAAGACTTTAGGGAATGTTTTAGCTTGTTTTTTGTTCGGTGAAAATACGTGTTTAGAGTGCATTTTGAAAGTCCATGTTCACGCATCATATCCACATTTGAATACAAGTGGCCCCCGGGCCCCTTATCAAGGAGGAGTCCTTCACCTGGTTGCATGGCAACCGTTTTGCATGGCAACCGTTATGCACCCCTTTTGTGTGCACGCCGTTCGTGGTATCCAATTACAGCTCTTGCCTTTTGTTGCTGCTCTCTTGCTATTCATTACGTGTTTGGGCATTCGCTTCTCAGCTTCATCGCCGCGTCAAGAAGGTCGTGTGTTGTACTCTGGCATTGTTTACACACTATTTTTAACAAATCGCTTCGTGTTCGGGACTTTTACACTTTGTTGTTGTAATAGGGCCATTCTTCAAAAAAGTAAACCTTTTTGATAAAAAAGGAAGTTAATGGTATTGCAAATTTCTTTACATTATCACGTTAATCATCCTTCCAAGTTTCCTGCATGATATTTTCAAACAATATGTTCAACTCAAACACCCTCATTTGCATGAATGAAAGTCTTCAATATTTTGGGATAAAAAAGTGAGATTATTACACCATTTTGCTTCTTTAGTTTTATATTAAATAGCTTTTCATTTTTGTTTGAAATACTGCCTAAAGTATTGCATGGACTTCAATCTTCAAAATTATGATGAAAAATACAAATTTATAGGAAATAGACAAGTAATTAACAGAGAATTTTAATTGACTTTGGTATGTCACACACGTGACCAAAAATACAAAGAAGTTTTTATTACTAGAAAACCACTGTCTCAGTAATGCTCATATTTCATGTCAAAAGCCAGTTTATATGTACCTTCCGTTATACAAAATAAATGGTTTAGATCTTTCCTCTTTCATAAGTTATTGATGTGCTAATTACTGTCACACACGTGACCGGCATTCACCATTTTAGTATTTGAAGGACATAAATTTCTTGTCATATTGAAGAAGGTAGCAGTGTTAACTTCTATTATCAGTTAAAATGTGAATATGATCAGTTTAAACAAGGAAACAACAATTAATTTAATAAAGACTGGTTTAAACTTGATTTCCATGTGTCTTTTGAAAGTTTGGGGTGAAGTTGCCAAATTTAGCAGACTTGCACTATTTCAACACAGGAAATCTGCATACTAGGAGTAACATTGCTCTTTGCAAGTTATTACTGATGGCATTGTAATGAAAATGTTTGAAATAGTTGAGAATATGGAAATACACAAAATTTTATTAAAACTTCATTTTTGGTGCACATTTACAATGGTCATCAATTTTGTGTTCAAAGTCAATGGAGATGTCACACACGTAACCACCAATGTCACACACGTGATCGTACTTAGTGATATAAATTTGTTAATTACCAAGTAAAGTTTGCTTGTTACTTTTAATTATCAACATTGTTTTATTGACAACATACCAATGTCTTTCTGAAATAAATATAAGAATGTGAGTACTTATATATTCACAGAATTTTACAGTTGAAGTTTGAATTCTAAAAACCCTTTTTGTCTGAGGTCACAAACGTGACCGAACTTTATTTGCCCCTCATGACAAAATAATCAATATGGCGAAAGTGGAAACATTATTTTTGGTTAGGTTTGGTCTAAAGGTTTTTCATTTTACAAAAAAGTAATAACAGATTGGTTATATTGGCAAAACAACATTGGGTTGAAAATCAAAATTTCCCATTTTTGGGTCACAAACGTGACCGAAGAACGGCCCAATACATCATCTTCATTAAGATGGGACGAAAGCGAGGAACCAAGCGAAAGCCTTTTGATCCAAATAAATCAACTCAGAGAAATACAAGGGCAAGAAGAGATATAAATGAACCAAGCACTAGTGGAACTGCTAGCATTTCTGCTACGGGTCTTGGTAGCCGTAATCAGGTAACTGTGGATCGACAAACTCGATCGCAATCTAAAGCAATGGGAAATTTGCTACAACCATCTTCAAATGTGTTCCCGGTAGCTTCATATATTACACCGTCTGCTGTTGCTCAAGTACCAACATGTAATCCATCGCAATCGAGACGGGGTAATTCAGTCAGTACTCAGTCCAATCCAGGAAGTTCTGTACAGCCATTAGTACCGGCGGGGAATTCTACACCTTCCGCGAACAATTCTACAACTTCGACAGTATCCTACAGCAGAGCTAGCTACAGTCATAGTACGGTGTCTTCTACGTCGTCTCTTCCAACCAATTCTGTTGTGCAACAAATTGCGGCGACGGGTTATAGTGTTTCACATGTAGACTTTTGCGAGTCATCGGGTTTTCCTGTTTTGGGTGTCGGGACTCATTCAGATGCTGGGTCTAGCGGTGCTAGTAATAATATTGCTGGTGTCGAGTTCAAGAAAACTTGTTGTAAAAGAAGCAACTGCCAATTCAGACATAGTTGTAGCAAATGCAATCTTACAGGGCACGGAGCAAGATCATGTTCAAAATTTAAATCAGTTTAGCTTTCAACAGAAAATTCCCTACATGCATAGCATTGATTCATCGCTGCACACACCTTGTTCAAAAAAATTCCACTCTGTATTTGCTGCAAGTATGAGTCGCAAATTGTTCTTTATGTTCTTTGTTCTCTTTTGTACACTTATCCTGATACCAAAAATGCCATTTTTTAAAAAAAAAGGTCTTACTCATGGCTTTAAATTAGGTTATCAAGGGCCACGTGTTTCCCGCGAGTCGGCAAACCTTCAGTCTGTGCTCCGTGACCCTGATGGTGCTTTCAAAAAGTTTAGTAAAGAAATTGCATTGGGTAGGATTGCTGGTCCTTTTAAAGAAAAAAAAAAAACAATTTCAAATCTAATATATAGTGTCACCAATTGGCTTAATTCCAAAAAGTGAGTCAGGTTCAGTTAACGATGGTATCTCTCATGAGTTGTGTACAGTTCATTATGCTAATTTTGATTCTATAGATAATATAGTGGTTAGAATTGGGAAAGGTGCTTTAATGTGCAAAGCAGATATAGAATCAGCATTTCGTGAGGATTTTTGCCTTCTAGGTATGAAGATCTTAGATGACTATGTTGACAAAGCACTGCCAATGGGAGCATTATGTTCCCCAGCCTTATTTGAGAAATTCTCTTCATTTTAGAATGGACAGTTAAACAAGAGTCTAGATCAGATTACATTACCCACTATGTCGATGATCATTTCCTCGCTGGTCCTCCAGATGATTCTTCTCCCTTGTCATGCAAAACACTTGCCTCTTCTTTTCATGCATTATTTATGAGTTTAGGCGTTCCCTTATCATCGGAAAAATTTGTAGGGCCAACAACTTAAGTTTTCTTGGGCCTTGAAATTGACTCTGTCAACTTTCTAATTACCTCATGACAAATTGCAGTGTATCATTGCCAAAATTGGAAATAGCACTTAAAACCCTCAAAAATTGTTTTGAGAGATTTACAGTCGTTATTGTTTCTTTGTCTTTCGTATGTAAAGCCATTTCACCAGGCAGGGATTTTCTACGCCATCTGATTGATCTTACGCGAGGCCTATCGAAGCCGCGGCATCATACTTACTTAAGGGGCAAAATGTGATCTGAAAATGTGGCTGTTATTTTTAAGAGAGTGCAATGGCAAATCGATCATTCCTGATCAAATGTGGATGGTTGATTCTGATTTACGTTTATTTACCGATGCTAGTGGGGGTCGGTTTTTTTTATGGAAAATGGTTCAAGGGAAAGTGACCTGAGTCGGTGAAGTTAAAAACGTTTTCTACAGCGTGGCTTGATTTTTTTCCTATTTTAGTTGCCATAGTGTTATGGGGGAGCTTTTAAATGGTAAACGCATTATTTTGATTTCCGATAAAGCTATGACTTTTATTGTTAATAAACAATCGTCTAAATGCCCCGAGATAATGAGATTAGTCAGGTCTTTTGTCCTGTAATGTTTAAAATTCAACGTTGGTTTTATGGCAAGGCATATTTCAGGAAAATTAAATAATGTCACTGACGCGCTGTCTCGTTTTCAGATGGATAGGTTTTGGAAGATTGCACCAGATGCCAGTCCAATTGGAACCCGGCCGGTGCCACAGTTTCTATGGCAACTTTAGAGGATGAAGCCCAAAAACGTTTGCGCTGCTCATTATCAGAGAGAATTCGGGCTGCTTATTGTAGTGCATTAAAAATTTTTAAATTTTGTAGTAACCTCAATTTAAATGCTCCGATGCCAGTTCCATGTAATCTCATTGTCGCCTTTATTGCATATCTGTCTAGTTTGAAATACGCCCCGTCATCAAATACATCATATGTTTCAGTGATCGCCTATGCCCATAAAATCAATGATTGGCCAGACCCACTGATAATTTTCTCGTCAAGAAAGTTTTGGAAGGCTGTAGGCACACAGATTCTAGGGTGGATAGTAGGTTGCCCATTACTATCCCAATACTAAAATGTTGGATCAGCTCGCTTAATTATGTATGCAATTCCTCTTAAACGAGGTGATTATATTTAACACAGCCTTCGCACGTACTCGCATATTTTGGTTTTATGAGAATAAGCGAGTTTTGTTTACTGTCCAAGTCTTCTGACAGCTCTGTAAATGTCAACCCCTACTTTAAACGCGTTGTGGTGTTAATCAGGTGTTAATTAGCCAACACGAGTGTTAAAAGAAGCGTACGTAGTTGGTAATACTGTCACCGTTACTAACATGTTGTGTGTTAATGTCTTCATGTTAATACCATGTCGGTGCGTTAAAATGGTAAGGATAATAGCCTTTGACATTACAACTTTAACACCAGTGTTTATGAGAGCCGACAAAATTACGTATTTTTTAGCACTTCGTATTATAGTAGATTCAACCCATCGTGTCACCCCTAGTACTTTTTCGAAGGTACTAGCATTGAATGAGGGGATGTGCATTGGATGAAAATTAAAATTCCACGCTAAATCTATTGAAGCATATAGTTCACTAGCACAAACAAATCAATTATGTGCTTAAAGAAATCATTCAAGTCAACGTAAACGCATATAGCTACATTAACTCTCAAAACATTCTGACTAGTTGTATTTGCTTTAATAGTATTCATGTAACATGTGAGTTGAACGTTGCTGACTTTTGAGGCTTGAGCGCCCGTGTTTTGGATACAAGGAACCCAAAAAGTCTTTGTATTCCTTCTGTATACATGAAAGACGAGATTATCTTAGGTTACCTTCAGGAAGCAGGCGAATCGAGCCACATATTCTGCCTCCTCTCCCAAGTAATCGACGCTGTCCAAAACTTTTCCCGCGGTGACACGATGGGTTGAATCTACTTTAACACTGTAGTGTTATATTTAGTCCACGTGATTGGATTCGCGGGCTTTGATTTTTCGATCGGCGCTCGGTACAGACGACTCTTTTCTGCATAGCGGTGAAACAGCATGAGTCCACTGAAACGTACGTACATGACATTACATTTTATCTCCTTATTATTTGCACGATAGACCTACTTTGTGTATTAAAAACCATAAAAAATAAGTTGTGATTTTTTGAGGCTGCGAAGTTGGGTAAAAACTATGCCTGGAAAACTAGTTATGCGCCCGGTTATGCGAATGTGCATGGCCATGGGGTACAGAATTCAACAACCATGGTCCATAATATGCACGTCATGACATGTAAATGTTTACTCGTAAACTCCGGGCATAAATGATGGACATGCCAGTGTATCGATGTTTGTAAAACAAGCACGATAATAGTGTATGCCGGGAGTGTATACCGGGAGTGTATGCCATCATGGCCATGTAGGCCGATAATAATACCATATTGGCGATCCTGTCATTGGGGTCCACGATCATATAGCTTCTATATACACATGGACCCAATATCAGGATCGCCGTTTTTCGTGACAAAAACCTTGCCAAAAATCGATGTTTAGCACTTTTCAAAAATTGTCTTCACCTTTTTATTTTACCCTATAAATCGAAGGCCTGCCCTCCTTCCAACGATTTAACCTTGTTGGAAAAGCTTAACAGGAGCTAATTAACTTGTCGCTAGTTAAATCCAGTGATGGAAAAGTTAAATTTTCTTCCTAGGTAGGCGATTCTGTCCTTGGGGTCCACGATCATAGAATCTATAATGTTCGCGGCCCCATGACAGGATCGCCCGAAAAATGAGTCAATTTTTATCGGACTAACCTGTTTCGACGTAGCTATAAATCCATTACTAGGAAACAAGGTTAAATTGTTGGAAGGAGGGCATTTCTTCGATTTAGGGGAAATTACGGTAAAACTGACACATGGTTGTGGAAGAAATGGTGCCGCCATTGCGATAATCATGGACCAAAACTCCCGAGAAAAGTGAGCGCTCATTGTTTGATTTTTTTTACAGATTTTCCATCGCGGTCTCTGATTGGATAAAAGCCTGAAAAACTCTACGTGGGAGTAGAGACGACTATTGGAATAGTGTGGGAACGCATGTTTTGTCGAGTCGTAATGGAACTGCGTAAAGCCAGCATGGGCCAGCACATCGAGGATCGCAGTACAATAAGCGGGATACGCGCTGCATACGCATTTACTATCCGAAGTTTCCGTTAATAATCCGAACAGCTTGTCGCTTTATCCGAAGGTTTGTTATTCTGAATGTTTGTTTATCCGGAGGTGTGTTATTTTGCAGTTCGTTTTACATGGTCTCCGAAGTTTGTGATCCAAAATGCCCAAGCTAAACGATCTTCATATTCGGATCAACGAACCGTATTTTTTTGGGGGGATTTACAAACCTTCGAATTAACACACCTTCTGATTAACGAATCTTCAGATAAACGAACCTTCGCAATAGCGATCCTTTCGATAAATGAACCTTCGGATAAATTGCGTAGACCCTGGCCTTTAGACCTATGTGCACTCATTGAAAGCATTAAAAATCAACTTCAAGCGGTTCCCGGGAGTATTTCTTAATCAACATTTTCTATTTTTCCCTATTGCAGGCCGACCACTACCTTCTCAGGCAAGAGTGATTTTATGAACAATGCCAAGAGAAATGACGAATGATTTGGGACTTTTTTGTGAACAATAAGGTAGGGAAGCTACGCAAATTTTGTGTTGTTTATGGAAATAGCCCTACATGTAATAACCCCTGGTGTGTATGGCAAGCCATAAAGGCCATAAGTAATGCCGCAACGCGTTGCGAAAAGTAGGCAACGCGTTGCCAAAATTTCACAACGCGTTGGGTTTTGGCCAAGTTAAAATGATCAATTTCTGTGACTTAATTTAAAAAAATAGACCAACAGACGCGTTATCCAAGTATCGAGCAACTCGCAACGCGTTGCAACCTTCACAACGCGTTGCGAGATTCACACGCGTTGCGAGGCTTTACAACGCGGGTTGTGGAAGGGAAAGGTTCCACAAGCCATAAGGGTCATAACGATTGCCGCAACGCGTTGGTGAGAAATTAGCAACGACGCGTTGCGACATTTTCTTTGCAACGCGTTTGCGGCGTCGGCCAATCAAAATCATGAATTTCTGTGACGTATTTCAAAAATATTTTTTTGTTACAAACTTGCAAACCGCCGACAAAGCGTTGCAAACTTTCACAACGCTTTGCAAGCCATCACAACGGGGGCGTTGCGAGCGTCACAACGGGTTGTGAAGGTTTGCAACGCGTCGTGAAGGCCATGCGTTGTGAGAGTGTTATTTTTGAAATACGTCACAGAAATTCATGATTTTGATGGGGCGACCCCGCATTGCGTTGTGAAGCTTGCAACGCGTGTGTGAAGCTCGAACGCGTTGTGAAGATTTGCAACGCTTTTCAAAGTATCTAGCCCACAGTTGTGGAGTCTATTTTTTGAATACGTCACAGAAATTCATGATGTTGATTGACGACAAACCGCAACGCGTTTTGCTGACTGTCGCAGCGCGTTGCGGAAATGTCGCAACGCAACATTCTCGCAACTCTGTTGCAGCAATACGTTATTGGCTTTAATGCTTTGCGATAGGTGTGGTAATAGGAGAGGCCATCCCCCTTTTTTAAAGGCATGGGAGTTGGGTGCCAACCAAATCAGCGATTTTTGAGCCAAACTTTGGTTTAAAAAATCTCAGAAGGTTTTGATATTTTTCCCCCTAATTTCACTTTGGCCCCCCCTTGCCCCACCCCTCCATCCCCGCAAAACCGTGGTGGTGCCGGGGGGGGGCATGTTTAAGCATTTGCCCTTCTAATTTTTTCTCTCCCCACCACCCACCCCCCCTCGCCCCAGTGGTTGCCCTCCCCCCCCCGGCCAGAATAAAATATTGAGCTATTTGGGGCCAAAATTGGAAGTGTGGGTTTTCCCCAGAACTTTGCCCAAAAAATTTAACTTAGAACCCCCCCACCCCCCCAGAACATTAAGTCTGGTGCCGCCACTGTTGTCTCAAGAGTCTGGTTCTGTCCACATCATTTTTTCCTCAAAGCTTTTTGGATATTATTACTTTTTACTTCTATAGAACCAATTTGTTCCTTCCCTTCCATTCTGCTGTTTGGTTCCACGTTTCTTGCTTCTCAGGTCATTGCGATTCAGCATTCTTGGAGTGACATTGATGTTCGCTCTTTAATAAGACACTGGTACGGTACTTCTTATTATTAAATAGTAATTCTCCTTTTTTTCGGGTGTATTGTAACAACTTAAAACTACATGCAGTATGGACTTTCATTTAGTTGCAAAAAGAATTTGATCCTTCTCTTTTTAAAGGTTTAATGAGGGAGTTTCATATCCAATGTTAACTTTTCCGTTACATTTTGTCAACCTACCAAAACAAAATAAAAAGTTTATTATTTGAAGAGAAACAATAGTGTTACGGTCACCCTTGACCAAGGCCAAAACCACCTCAAAACTACGGATTCAACTCCTGAATAACTAACAATACAACCTGTGAACTTTATTACAAATTTTGTGAACAACGTATTTATTTTAATTGTGTGTTTTAATCAATCTCATTCAAACATCGATAGGTTATCAATAATCACAGATTTTATCTATAATGAAGTTGTTAACTTATGAACTACTAAACTTACTTCCTGGTGTGTGCCAGCGAAAACCCCCCCCCCCCCCCGCCCGTGGGGGGCCCTGCAGCGAGATTACAATTTAGATGCCGAACTTGCAAATAGTCCTGGCGAATATTCCAGCGCAAAACTCAATTTCCAATAGTGGGATGTGTCCGACGTACTACTTGTCCTGACGGAAGAAAACCAGCTCCTATTGACTCCCGAAGCTTGGAGGTCAACTAAATCTAAAGTCCCAAAGTGCTGTAGCTTGTTATCCGTGGATAAACTCCCAGAGGCCACGGAATACAAAACCGAACCGGGCTACACAATCGGACGAAACTACTGTAGCTGAGACTACTATTACAATGTCCCTATATGGGAGGAATTATTATCAAAGACTGTGATTACTGTCCACTGTCGGACTTTTGGAAACTCTGCTAATAACTTGGAGCACGATGTTAAGAAACTCTCTTTATAACTTGGAGTAAGATGGTGTGATACTCTGACTCATCTCTCTCACCAGGGCTTTTATATCCTCTCCAACCCAATACTAGAAGGTATCTTGTCCTCTCTATATGAGTCATTTACTAAATATCGTCCCTTACATCATAATTCTGGATTCAGCTCCAATGTTCCCATATTAGAATTTCATAGCCATCCCCCCACACAGCACTGTGCCTGCAGATACGGTAGGGCGCCATCATGTCAATCCAGACTTTTCCCTTGCCCTCTAATGAATCACTAAAGGTCCAGGTACATTCCAGAAATTTCTTCCTTCCCGACTTTTCTGAGCTCTTCTGAGATCTTCTGGTCATTCTATGTGCTTTACACACACACCAGTTTAGCACACAAACCAGGTATATTTGGTATTACATTATTTAGACTAAATTATAAATTTTAGTGCTAATTTTATTACTCAAAGTGAAATAACTCATTGCTAATTCTTTGGGCTGTAACACCCTCCCTCCTTAAGAAATAAAGTTTTATCTTAAAAGCAAACTTTCGTACACCTATTTTAAGGCTCTCATATTTTTTAAACTTCCTATACTAACTTCATTCACAATGTTTACACTTTTCTTTTTTAAAACTTTGTCCTGTTTCTGACCTAATCACATTCTGATAAGGCATCAGCATCACATTATCCTTTGCCCTTTGATGTTTTTTGATGTCATATTTGTTACTCTTTTCAAGGGTCAAACTCCACCTCACCAGCCTATGATTCTTGTTTTTTCAATCTGTGGATAAGTGAGGGGATTTTGACGTGAAAACAAGCACTGGGTGCACTGTGGTGCCCAAATATACTCAAAATGGCCCTAATGCCAAAATCAGGGCAAGACACTCCTTCTTCTCATAGTGGAGTAAGTTTCTTTGTTCTTGTTAAACTTCTTTGGAGAATACGAAATAGGGTTGGTCTATTCCGTCTTCTCCTTCTTGCATAAGAACTCCACCACACCCATATGCACTGACGGGCATCTATGCAACTTGATTGGTCTGAAAGTCTGGTGCAATCAGACCTGGTTCACTAATCAGTAGGCTTTATATTTTTTGGGAACTAATTTCACATTCCTGCGACCAAACAATTGACGTTTTTGGCTAGCAAATTTGGGTCAAAGGACCTGGCAAATATCTGAAAAGTTGGACCCCAAACTTCCTGTACTATCCAGCCATACCTAAGAATCTCGGAAGTTCTTTCCTGGAACTAGGTGTGGGGACTTCTCAATTGCTTCAACTTTAGCCTTTACAGAGCTTGACTTTCCTTGACCTACTACATGGCCAAATAAGTGCACCTTGGCATGGCAAACTCACTCTTTACCAAATTGACTCTCAAATTTGTTTTTCAGACCACTTCTAAAACAAGTGATGGAGCTGCCCATGTGTTGTTCACAAGACTGACTGTATACAATCAAATCCTCAACATATGCTTCACAGCCTTTCTATTCAGCAACTATATGATTTACCCACCAGTCTTTGGAGGTTGCCGGTTCCGTTTTGTCATACCGAAAGGCATAACCCGTTACTGAAAAAGCCCATCCGGCATGCAAAATGCCGAAATTTCTTATGCACGATCAGTACGGGGAACCTGCCAATACCCTTCCAAAAGTTCAAACTTGCTGACATACTTGAATTGCCAATTTGTCAATGCATCATCAATACGAGGTATTGAAATGAATCAGTCTTTGAGCATTGATTTACCCTTCTGAGATCTGTCACAAACCTAAGGAAACCATCAGTTGTGGAACCAAAATATCTGGGGAACTCCATTCACTTTTTTTGCTTCATTATTTGATTTTCCCACATGTACTCTATCTCTTGTTGAGAATGTTCTTTCTTCATAGGATTACTCTTTAAGGATGCTGTTTTATTGGTGCACAATCACCCACATCAACATCATGATAGCAGCAGTGGTTCACTAGGTACATCAGGAAAATATCGCTCAAACTCAATGAATCAACTCTTGATTTCACACTGGTGATTTTCTGAAAGATGCCTAGTTTGTATCCAAATTCCTTGATCACATCTTAATTTTGCAATTTGATTGGATTTCATTCTGCTTGTTCATCACTGTTTGCTTATTTAACAACTTCAATGCATATTTTCATCATGTGGCACTTTCATCAGCAAGACTTACAGAGCCCACTGGTTTTGCACTGCCATCATCATTTCTACCTACATACATGAAGTAGGCAACTTCATTTACTTGTGACCCTACTGTATAGGGACCAGGGTATCTGGCCTGCAGTGGATGTCCAGGGATTGGAAACAAGACTAACACTTGGTCTCCTGTCCTAAAGAACCCTACTCTTGGCATCT
>JAMKCH010040035.1:0-14750 GCA_023653785.1 Ophioderma brevispina
ATTTACACTTGTGATTCGGCCACCATTACGCAAAGGAGCATGGGATTTATTCCGTAAGGTGCCGATTTCGTGTCCCAGCGCACCACCAAAGCGCCATTGGGTGACATAAAAAACAAACCGATTTACCTTGACAGCAGTTTGTGTGATCACGCGATTAACGCATTATGCTATAGTACATTCAACCCTCGTGTCACTCTGTAGTACTTTTCCGAATGTATGGGCATTGAAAGTGAGGGCATGTGCAGTGCATGGGTGGAATTAAAAATTCCATGTTAAATCTATTGAAACAATTGTAGTCCGATAGCACAGAACAATCAATCCGATGTTTTTATAATGAAAGAGTTTCAAATCAACGTAGCGCATTTAGAGCTCACACCATTCTAACTATTCCAGATTTGCTTCAGTGGTATTCAATAGTAACATGTGAAATTGAAGGTTTCTTTTTACTGACTTTTGAGCGAACACAAAGTCTTGCACTCTCTTTTAAAAATGATGTCCACATGAAAAGGCCAGATTATCTTATATAGTTCTAAAAGTAAATCGGGTCACATATTTTCTTTTTGTTTCTCCTCTCCCAACTAATCGACCTGTTCCCCCAAACCTTTTCCTCTGGTGACCACGAATGGTTTGAATCTACTCTAGCACTAGTTTTGTTTCTTAATATGCCGTCTCCGCGCATGTTCGTAGATACCCAAACCGGTGGAAAGAGATATGGTCCGGCAGAAATCATAGTCCGGGCTCCATTAGACCCAACGGAATTACACGTGAAACTATGTTACGTGAAGAGTCAACTGAACTCGATTGCCTATTGTGTTCACCATGTTTTCCCTGGACTGTGTAGAACGGAGGACCCATATCTCCTGCCACACCGGTGTGAAAGCAGATATAAGCCGGCGGGAGCCACACCCGTGCTCCATAGACGATAACGGAATAAAGCGTGAAATTTGTTGCGTGAAGAGTCAATGAATCGATTGCCTCTATTGTTCACCATTGTTTTCCCGGAACCATGAGGTACGCCGGACAATATCTTCTACACCACACCTGTTTGCAGCTCTTGTGAAAGAGGGTGCAAAATAGTGTCCAGGTTTCAGTATGGTAAAGGACAAAGCCAACGAAAGGGTACGGTCACCAACCGCTCGCTATAATTTTATATCTATTGCAATTACTAATCCTGCATACTGTTTGTTTCGCAATAACATTTCGAGTAGAATCTTCAATATAGAAAGTGCAAAGGCAGTGATGCTTTTTTTTAATAATTAAAGCAAGATTAGCACATTTGGAAGAGCGGCCCCCAATTTTCAACAATTTTTGATATGTTTCAACAGCTATGTTGGTAATTGTCTAGGAAAATAACACCTGCGAACGAGAATGCTCAACAAATGCGTATTTTATCAAAAATAGCGATTTTTGTAACTAGAATTGGGATCTTAGATTGTACTTAACGGCAGAGCTGGAAATGCTAAGTTTATGTCCGTCCATGATGAAATAGTGCCACCTCAAGAAAGACCTCTAACTTGACTTGCCTGAACCAATAAAACAACTAATAGGTGAGCGTTGATACGTACATGGCGCTATTTCCCGGCTATTTCATAGTGGAAGGCCGTTTCCAGCAGCCGTTGAATTATTATCGGCGATCCCGATATTAATTATTCTAGTTACAAAATTCCTTCGTTTGCGACACATAGACATTGTAGAGCTTAACCGTGTAAAAATCTCATTTTTTTTTAAAAATTGGGGGCGCTCTTCAAAAAATGTGCTAATATGTTTTAAGGAGAGAGTAACCCGTTAGATTCTGTAGAATGCAATCTACTAAATGCTTTTAATCGATCAAAATTAAAAATGTGCGATTCCTATACTTTAATCTGTAAAATTTTTCAAGTGGCGATATTTAAAGGTTTTAAAAAAGGCGATGAGGGCCGAGGGTACAATTTGGCTTTATCATTTTAGCACAAATATGTTGCTTAATTATTTTATAATTTTTACAACAAATTAATGCCATTAAAATTTCTTATGAATTTTATTGTTTCCTCACCCTGCAATATTTAGTAAAATTTACTTAAAATTAATTACAAGAACGAATGCAACGATTTTTATGATTCTTTCAATATGAATTAAAATACTTCAGCTTACAACTGAAAATAATAACATATTTCAAATATTCCCTGTGAACAGCGCACTCAATTAAACAGAATGTTTTTCGACGCGGTCTGTATCGCTTTTCGTTAAAATACGCAAACTTGCAAAACGGAAACAAACGTAACTCAAAAATGAAACATTGGATGGTCATACAAATTAGCACAGATACTTAGTACAAATAGATCTACAAAATCATGAACACCGATTTTTAATTTGAGTTTCCAAATTTGAATTGTGATCCAAAATTACCTGATTGGTCGCTTCACGGTGATATATTTTTTCCAGATTTATTTATGAATTTCTACTCAATTCTACGGCTGAAAAGCTCAAGAATTCCATGAAGATTATTTTAACACACATACTTGGAAAGAATTTTGGAATTCCACATCTTGTATCATCTTTTTCGATGTCAGTGGACGCCATCCATCGTCATTAGTATTCCCGCTTGAAGGTGTAAGTTGTTGCCATTCGTCTCTGTTTGATAGCATAGATGGTGCAATACACCCTGGACGCAAGTAGACATTAAGAGAAGCAACGTCATCTCCGTAAAGGAAGTTATAGAATCGCACTCCCGCTTGCAGATCCTCTATCCCTGAATTGTCCAATTGATAACATGGCGACATGAGCATAGCCTTGTCATCAGTCTCAAAGCCCTCTGTCCGCAAAGCCAGGTAGCAATCATCTAATTGGTAATTTCAAACATTGGTTTTTGCAAAACGTACAATTTCACCAACGTAAAAATTGAAATTTTGAACAGTACCACCAAAATGCTTATTTATGCTAATTAGCATAAAAACGCCATGGCCGATTTGAATGTTTTTTCCACAAGAATATGCGCAACCGATATTTAGGCAATTATATAAAATCTTGGTCAAAAAAATTAAAACATGGTGTGCAAAAAACGAAATCCTGGGTCCACAGGGACCCCAGTACCCTTATACACTTAAGTGTTAAACCGATTGTATGAGTACATCTACTGCATGCAGATGTGCTTGCTAAACACTCAAAATATATACAAGTTCGACGACTGTTCGAGGATTGTTGGGAATCGGCGATGCTTTTTGAATTATTAACTTAACTGATGTTTACTTAAAAGTATCGAAGAAGTACAGCTTCAACAAACGATTAAAGTACAGCAATAGTGTAATGGTTGCTATTTTTTGCACATTTACCATAACTTAATATAAACGTTTTAGTTGTTAACATTTCTCAAATGAAATAAGTTAAGGTTATTTGTGACATTTAAGCCTTTATTATTTGCATACCTTGAGTACTATAAAAAATCACTGAATTGAGTATTTACGATTAATCATTTCAATCACAATTACTAAGCACACTGATCGTTCCTTTTGAGTGTACACCAACGAAAGTATGTATGGAATCCTGTTTTCTTAATGCAATAATGATTCGTTCCAACTGATTATATTAACAAACAAGAACAAAATAAGATAATATTACTATTGCCATCAATTCCTCTTGCAGGTCCACCTGGTGAAGAATCTCCACGGACAAGAGCCCAATCAAGGTCATCAACATCAGATACATTCGCATAACCATAGGAATCCTTTGTCCAGACACATGGTTCAGGACTGAATGTTTTTACATGTACTGTAAGGACAATATTTCGAGAAACACATTGATCAACACTTAAAGGTGCAACGAGAGATTTCAAATAACAGGTGTCCCGAAAAAAATTGAAAATTCTGATTTTGGCACTGGTGTAAAGCTTTATATCAAAAATATCCCCATGTGTAAGGATTAAGCTGAGAACTGTTTTTTGGTACAAAAAATGTGAAATTTCTAATTTCGTATAGGAGCAAATACGAAATTCAGCCTATCTTTTCTATTGAAATATAAGCATATACCAATCACCGTAAGTATTTGCTTACAGTAGCATCATACTTACATAAAGTACCATTTTTGGCATTTTACACAGTAAAGTATAGGAAGGTGGCAACCACCCCGTACCTTCCGACTTTGACGGGACGCCCTGACCTCCCTGAAGGTGGTACCTCCAATTTTTTTCGCTAAAATAACCGCAAAGGATGAACTTACAATTGCATTCAGTTCAGTTCAGTTTATTCACCATTACAACTAATAAGCATACAAAGATTAAGCAATGGTGGGTTGACCAAAGTAGAGCAGAGCTCGAAAGTTATGGCCACCCGAAAAAAAGTCTACAAAAAAATGGTGCAGGACGAGAGGACAAAGTTACAGTGACGATAGACAACAAAATGTGCATGACTAAACAACACGAGACATGCATGTGAGACAGACGCTTACGGTTGGCACGCAGTAATTAAAAAACCGACTTAATTACACTGTCAAAGTAAATTAATGTAATATAATAACAGGTCAAAGCATATTTGTGAACAATATGACCGTGACAATGCATTAAAGAATATGGTGAAGTTACGCCCAAACATATTTAGAATTTGCACATGATTAACATGGCTAATGGCATAGAATAGAGCAAGTGACAAAAACAAAAAATTTACAAATATATTTTCCCGTGGTCAATCAGATATAAATAGGCCTAATTATATTAATTTAACCTTTTTTACTTGACACGGGTACATACATAATGAGAACCATATTAATGCAAGAGCAAATATAGTATGAAAAATACAACTATAATATGTGATAGGATGGTCTATAAATGGCTAACTGGCATGGTACTATAGCAGATTTCAATTTAAGTGAGACTCCATAAATATTTCCATAGGGATGATGGTTCAATCCCATGGCAATGCGGAGACTGGCCTTTGCTGCCTTAAAAAACACATGTTACCAGGCTACAAAGGTACTTTACAGAAAATTGGCTCACTGGAAACTAAAGCATTCAGCACCACAATGGTTGCCACTGATAGAAGGGCATGAAAAAGCGCTTGTGCCTAATCATATATTCAGATTGGCCCACTTTGTTAATAAAGAATTATATCTTGCAGTGCCAAAGGCGAGATAAGTTCAAATAACAACACATTAATGAATAATTGTTGGTGCTCCATCCTGCACATCAATAAAATCCAAGCTATCTTAGATGTAGAACAGAGTAATATATCAACATGTAATTACTAGCTATACCTTACTAACACACTGTATGGGTACAATAATCTAGACTAACTGGGGCCGATAGAATATCCCCGGTGAACGAAAGACCTAAAACTACCGATGAGGTCTCACTCATTTTGAAATCTAATAAATAGAGCAGTGACGAGAAACAAAAAATGCTGAGACGAGATTATTAAATAACACACAAAAACTATGGTACACTTATATTAATTACCTATTTTACTTTGAACAGGGTCAATACATAATGGAAACATTCAAAAAGAGCAAATTTATGAAGATACAGCTATAAGTATTGTGATAGCGATATCTTTCTTTAATTGTTTTTGAAACAACCAACAGAAACAGAGTTTTTAAGATAGGGACTGATTGCATTCCAGACGAGAGGGCCTTGACGTCTAATAGTGTTTCGGCCAGATTCGTTTTAAACTTATAAGGTCTATACGTATCAGCTGATTTGGTACCATAATCATGAATTATATTACATTTAACAAAATAACGGTCAAAATCAGGGAAGAAGATTATAATACGACCTAAACATGGAAAATAGCATTGGAGTTTATGTATATCAAATATCGTAAGAATTTTAAACAAGGCAAATAATGGAGGCGGTGGCTAAGAAAAGAGAGTGGTACAACTAGCATAATTTTCTGTGTTTTAGATGAATACCGAAAGTTGCGAATTATTTTTATCGGCCCAAATAATATGCAGTAAGAATAGCGGAACAACTAGAGAGTTATAAAGCGAAAATAACGTAATGCAATAAAATATGGATTTAGGCGAAAAAGAATCCCAGATTATTTCGAAACAATATAGTCACATTAAGAGTATGATATTTCCAGGTGAGGGTATCGTCAAATGTAATTCCGAGAAACTTAAAGTCGACACTTTTGAAGGGAATTATTATCAATAATTATATCATATCATGGCATACAGTATTACTAGTCTGTTTTGAAAAACCATATATTAGTTTTACCTATGTTAAGAGACAATTTTATTTGCTTTAGCCAGTGGAAACGTTGCCCAGAGTTCATGGTGTACAGTAAATATTAATGAGGATGGAGAAGGTTTTTGTGAGAAGCCAAAGGTTAGTATCATCGGCATAAATGAAAATGTGAAAAAGATCGGAAGAGTGAGTAATTTCACATTATATATACAAATTAAAAAGCAGTGGTCCTAAAATGAGCCTTGGGGCATACCCAACAGAGGTTTGTAGAAAAGATGATTTAATACCATTATTAGAAACAGATTGAGATCTGTCGGAGAGATAGGTTCTGAACCACGTCGAGTCAAACGACCCGAATTCCATAATGATAAGCTTATTTAGAAGAATTGTTGTGGTCTAAGGTGTCGGAATGCCTTCGAGAGCGTCCATGAACACACCGAGAGTATGGTATTTGCTGTCTAAGTTAGAAACAATAGTATCATTAGTGCCATCTACGAGGAACGATTTGTACGATAAACCAAATTGGGAATTATGGAGAAGGTATTTTTAACGCAGAAATGAATGCATACAAAGCGTTTGTGGATAATACGTTCGAGAATTTTGGAAAACACAGAAGAACTGGAAATAGGCGATAATTTGTAATCTTATGACGATCACCATTTTTATAAATTGGAGTACCTTAGCAATTTTATTTGGTTGGAACAGAGCCATTGGCTTAAGGATAGATTGAATATATGAGCAAGGGTGAGGCAATATGTCAGCGAACGTATTTTAGAATGTCGGGTTTTATATCACTCAAAGACGGGTGGTACCAGGATTAATGGATTTGCAAATAGTGTGATTTCGTCGGGTCTGTTGGTGAAAAAACAATGAATTATTTGGTGAGGCTGCAGTATTGAGGAAATGTTGATAATCAAAGTTACAATTTATTGATTTTCCGGGCAAGATTGGACCAATATTGACAAAGTACTCTATTAAAAACAGTCAACAATTTTACGAGGATCAGTTAATTTCAGAGTCGGTATTCATTATAAACACGAAGGAAAATGTAGGCCCATGTTTACGACCAAGGATCATCATTAAGGATTTCATGTTTGAGAGAGTTATTTTGTGTTCTCTTAATGTGTCAGTGTAGTATTGTTCTCGAAGCTTAATGAGAGTAGTCAAATTGTTACGATATGTGGTGTATTTTATTATTTGTAAGAAGGATAGGCAATATATGTTTTGTACCTTCTTTTCCTGTGGATAGATTTGAGGATAATAGGTGTGATCCACGGTGTAGGGAATGGACTACTCATTGTTTAAAGTTACGATGGGACTTTATGGAAAATAAAAAAATCATAGATTGAATTAAATTTATTTAAAAAGGCCGCCATAAGCATCTATCAGTGTTATCAATATAGAGACAAAGTTCCAATCAATAAGGTTCAAATGAGTGTGAAAATTCTTGATACGATCCTAATTATATAATCGGCTGGTGCTATGGTGGGTCTTTATACGAAATCAGAGTTTGCTTTTGTAATTTGAGATGGAAAGTGGTCGGTTAGGCCTACCCCACTCCCCCAGATTTTTGGATGAGACCAAACATTAGTAAATATATCGTCAATAGTCTTCCAAACAGGCCAATCGACCATTGTGGCGAAATTGAGTTGTTGGCATATTATGATACTATATCACAAGCTCATTTCATATACGCAAATATTGAGCAAAAATAACATCCATTTTTAGATATAATAGATTTTCCACTTTGGGAATCATACCCAAACGCCATATGAAGTCTTGCAAACAGACCGAATCTGCTGGCATTCGCGCCCGTTTGCTGAATCTGAAAACCACCGCACGGCCGCTTATTAAGTGAGCTATCGTTCAATGGGATACTGCGAGATTATCTCCTCGCTTGATCAACACGGGGGGGGGGGGGGGGGGGGGGGCTATAGAATCTGGTCTGAATTTATATTTTACAATGTGTGTAGCTGTATCTGAGAACGATTTTGCCACCTCAAAATAATTAATAAAATTTTTCCATATTTTACTGACAAAGCAATTCTGCCGAATAATTACTGTGAAAATGACAGTATACTGTAAAAACTGATTTCATCAAAACCTGAAACATATAATTTTGGCGAATTATTACAGAGATTGCGAATGTGTAGAGAATGAAAAAAAGCACTGAAGAACCGTCCTAACGTAGTAGGCCTATCCACAAATGTCAACCAAAATGTTCCGGTGGCATCTATGTAAAATCAGTTAATTTTGGGAAACATCTATGCATTAAACTGTAAAATATAAAGTGGAATTGAATTGAAACTAAACTGTGGTTTATGGTTTTGTTTTGGCATAATGGCCTCCTCCCAATATTTTCCTATAAGATTTACGGTATTTTTCGCTGTATATAACTTATAATTGAGAATCCATAATAGTTTATAACAATGTTTTATATAATTCAAAGTTCAAATACGATCCTCTCTGATAAATTAGAGTCGTAATAAGGCCTCGAAATTGGACAAAAAGGTATTTTACTTATTTTTTAATTACGTCAGTAATTGTCTTTTTTCTGATCCTTTTTTACGGTGAAGCGCACGTTTTATTTCGTACATACAAGATCATTTAGTAATGGTATAAAAAAAATATGCATATTGAGCTTGCATGTGTTCTTTACCCTCCGTATATTGTAAGATTTCCTGACTGTCTGAGCAACGATCCGGGCGATGAGCACGCAAAAAGGAGCCTACGTTTATCAGTTTTGAATCCGTGTCCATTGAGTTTTTATATTTATTATTATTTTTTATTGTCTAGACATATATTAAAGGATCGTTTATTTTGTAATGACAACTTACGGTTTTCTAGATAATTTCACAAAATCCCTTATTGCCTTTGAAAGGTGATAACACAAAACATACATGTATTAAGTTACGTAAAAAATTGTGCAGAAAATAGTAACATTTACTCAGTTAACAAACCTGTGCTTGCAAATTAATGATTGTTGAAGTTGTAATAAAGTAAAGATTCAAATCAGCTAGTTGGTAGATCAAAGTTATAACAACAAGATAATTTTTAACCCCAGACAGGACATAAACACTCACTAATGTAGTAGCCTATTTTCAACAATTTTTTATAGTATGTTCAAAACCTCTTGTGAAACCCTTTCACTTCACGTTTTGGTATGATTTGCCATTTTAATTTACAATTATTAATTTGAAAGGAAAATAATGTTTATACCTAAATTCAATGTTTCTATATATTCACTTTATGTAGCATAGTATCGAGGTTTTAGTTTATTTGGGTTCATATCAGAGGTCCAGGTTTGAATTTTCCTAGATATTCATAGTAGATAGGCTTACTTTTAAAAAGTTACTTACCTGATTAATTTACAGCCAAATTAACCCTCGCCTACCGAGGGCCATTTTTTTAAAACAAAAGTCCCGAAGGGGGATGGGGTGGTTACCAACACCCCCTGTGATTCGCGTACTGAACATCCGATTCCTTAAATTTGGTACCAAAGGATAGCTTAGGCGTTTTCTTATTTCATTTGTATGAAATAAGTACCACCATCCCCATTATAACGTCACTATGACGTCATATGTTGAGGAAAACTGTACGAACATACTGAATATAGGGTGGATTGTATTTCGCAATTTTAAACGGACCCAAACACCTTATTAATCAGCCTAATGCTTCTCATATAAAACTAGTCATTTCCCATAATGAAATGGTGATATTCCTACCATTTCTTTGGGATCACCTTTCTCTTCCTTTACCCCGCGGTGGATGTTTGTTTTGGATAAAAAGGATCGAAATATGTCAATTGACAATATCATTAAATAATCTTGGGCCAAAAAACCCCAAAAGGGGGGGGGGGGGCTTTAGTAGCCGGTGAAAACCTGAAGGGGGTGCTAACCACCCCCCTTAGGTAGACGATGGTTTAAGATCAATATGCAATGTAAAACAAAACCTCCCAATCTTTTTTCGTTTTTTCCTTCCTCTTTCTTTCCGATATTTTCCCACATCCCTACGATATTATTTGAGTCCAGCAACCTAGTTGATTAATAATGTTCACTACTTGAATAATTTTAATCTGTGTTTATACTAAATAAAAGCGCATTAAAGTAATATGGTTTTGAGTACATGTAGACAAATTATCATTCCACATATTCAGCCATCTCAATTAAATACAGGATAATGGTAACTTAAACAGTTTAAAAGATTACTCATTGAAATTATTCAATAAAATTGAATCAACCCCGATTCCGCTTTGAGTAGATACAGAATTATTTTTCCTTTCAATTTTCCAAACGAAAGTTTTTAAAGGTCCATGGCCCCGATCGCTAAGACCCTCGTCCCCAGAAGGTCAATTTACCCGGAAGTGGGCCAAATTTTGTAGCAAAGAAAGCTACTATTTTTCTCATTTAACCCTGTGAAATCTCGGGGTAAAGTTTGTTGTGTTTGGAAGTTATGAGGTTTTGAAAATGTGTCCCTTTTTGGTTGACCAATATTAAATTTTTTTTTACACAGTACTCTAGGGGCTTACCAAATCACGTTTTTAGCTCTTACAATACATCAAACGGTTGAATATCGGAGCGAAACTTTGCAGTTGGAGTTTGGGGTGAAGGTCAATCTATCAGATGAAAGTTTCATATACTTAAATCGGGGCGCCATCCTCCTTTAACATTCTTCAATTTTTCAATAATTCCCTTGATAATCAGACATATGGTAATTTGAATGAAATCAAAGCGATCAGAAGCTTTGTCGGCAAACTGGCCATCTTACCTAAAATGGTTAGTTTTTTTTACTCATAGAAGTTTTCAAACCACAGAAAGTACCGCGCAACTACTCTAAAGTGCCTATGCCTCAACGGTGACACAATACGCAATGTCTGTGTGATACAAAAATTAAATAATATCATGGGAATATAAATTCCATTTCAAATTTGTTCTGTCATATACTCCAGTCGTTTTATTTTTTACGAGTTTTAGATCCGGTCATTTGACACTAATTGGCTAATAACCTATGGTTCTTTTTCTCGTTACTTGAAAGTAGTAAGCCTCCATGAATCTTGTATTTATATTCCCAACAGACAGTTGAACTACGACATTTAATAACTATAATGTCAAGATACCATAATGATTAAATCGTTGTTTTTAGTTTTTAATGTACTGAAAATAACCGTAATTCATTCTAAACACTTGTTGTATGTGTCGATCATAGAATTAAAGTGGATTTTCCGTCCGAACGCCTCGTAAATTTTATACAAATAATAATGACTTTATAGTAAATAAAGCTTTCTTCTTGATAACTAGTGATCTTTGATTCCTTTTACTCTAAAAAAAGGACCCCCCAACACCCCAAAAAAACCCCAAAACCCTCAAAAACATAACACCTTTCAAGCAATAAACAGAGAAATCACAACTTCATCCACTTAACGTTTATGAAAGTTATATGTCCAATAATTCACAAACCCAGGTTCAAACGCTAGCCATACCTCTGGATGTCCTTATGGTACTTACACATGTTGGGCCGATGCTATAATTGGAAATACAGCAATACTGTAATTTTTATGTCCAATAACCATTCTATAAACGACTAACAACTGGAGGCTTTTTATTCGAAGTTTTTTCGAGAAGCAACATGATCGTACATGCTGGTTATGAATTTTCAATTATACGAGCAAGTAACTAAAGTTTACCAGAAAAAATGCTATAAATTTTACAAGAAAAGTCTGGGAGCATGTCCTTCCAACAAAACCCCGACATCATCTTTTACATGTTTCCATTCAAATTACTTATACATGTATTTTATAAATTAACTTTTGGTCGATTGGCCTGTTCGGAAGATTCTGACGATATTATCTATCAGGGTTGCAGAAGATGATGTAACTCTGGTTGGGCCGTTCAATAAGAGGGCACATGCCATTGTTCTGGAAAGTATCAAAGAATGTATTAACATATTTGAATGCATTATACTTTAACAAATCGATATTGAAATCACCGTGCATGATAGCAATTTTTTATTTTCAAAGCCGAATTGTAGTAAACATTGGTCAAGATCCGTTTATAAAATGATTGATATCGGTTCTTGTGGGCACGATAAATGACACCGGACTTATGTATTTTTTAGTATTAGATTAATGATTTCTATACAACTGAGATTCGGATGAGGCAGTTGTCAACATAATATATTTTCCTTCAAAGTGTGAGATCATCCATAGTACTTTACCTCCTGTTATGAAGTAACTTCAAAAGACCATGATTGAATTTCATACTAATCAACGGTTATATGCAATGGTACTGGCAAACAAAACAATTCGAACCTAACTCATCTCATCACAAACTGATTAAAAGGGAACAATCTCACCAGTACATTTGAAACAAACCATTAAAACTAGAGACATTTTTGTGCTCAAAGAGCCCGGCCTTAGTCGGGAATTTCTGCGCATTTGGGTACTTTGTACTTTGACCCTTAACCTTGGTCACATAACCGGCCTGAAGACTTTTAATTTCTCTTTCATAATCCTACAAGTTGTATATTGTTTTGTTGCAATTGGGGCAATTTTGATATTGTTTCATATTTTGACCTTTGACCCCTAAACGCTAGGTCACAGAACGAGGTCACTGTGGACTCCTTTTTTCATAAATTCCAATCGATGCCTTCACGATTGCATAATTAGATTATCAATTAAGTCTCCTTCAGATTTGACCCTAGATGACCCACATTTGGACCTTTTGACCCATGTTGTGAGCATGGACAATAGAACTTTATTCCAGTGGTTCTTGTGACCAAATATACATTTATACCTAAGTTGGTTGATGAGTTATAGTGTTTTTGCATATAATTAGCTCATTTACATATCTACAGGAAAAAAAAAAAAAATTACCCTTGGAGCCAATTTCTGGTCCATATGATTCGTCTCAACTCTATCCGCAACTTTTGCACAGACATCACCTATCCAAGTCTTATTCGTTTATTTTTGAGATATAGCATTTTTGCATATTAAATTAGACATGGCCGCCATGTTGAATGTAATTTAATTTCCATGGGAGTGGCATCAATATTGATCCGGCATACATAATAATACTGTTAGCTGATTCAGAGAAAGAATGATGGCTAGCAATTAGGGGATCAAACGCCAACCACGAGGGCTGAATAGCTCAGTTGGTAGAGCGCGGGTCTCGCATCCAGAGGTCGCCGGTTCGAATCCCGCTTCAGCCAATGATTCTTTACTCTCGTTTGGTTTATATATATCTATATATATCATATACTATATATATAGATATATCTATATATATATACATTAGGATGGATATATATATACTATTAATAGTTGATGTTAATCATTTAATGAATTTGGGTAAATATTAAACACAACTTCAAAGTACCAAAGGCAAGCCCCAAATATATGCAAAAAGGCAGCGCACATGGGGAAGGGCGGGAATTTTTCAGAAACTGACCACACGTCCGAATGTGATGAAAACAGATCCAATTGTGAAAACAACCACCCACTGAGCAGAACCAATCAAGATAATCAATGCTCTTTAGCAACACACACAATACCTGGGTTTGTGGCGATTTGAATGCACCTATTGAAATACGATATCGAACGGCAGAATTAAATTACTGCATTGCATAACTGGCTGCAACAACTGTTTAGCCTGTTGACGAACCGTTTTCTTCTTACGATGCTCTCCATAAAACGTATTGTCCACAGAGCTAAAAAATAGGCATTCACACACCCGGATTGCAACTGAGCATTTTCACATGCAGACCACAAGGTCAATTTTATTGCTATCAAAACAAATCATTGGCATACATGCAGAAATAACTGAATTTCTAATATTTTAACTGGTCTGACCAATATGTAGCCTGTACCTTTTAAGGTTCCAGACCTATCTGTATCCAGACCTCATTAGATGGCTAGGAAGAATTTCCTGGAAGAGCACTAAACGCAGGTATCAATTGCCACGACCGTACAATTGCCATCCCAGTTCCTTCCTAACCTCCACACTTGTCTAATTCTACTCTGCTTGACATATAAATATACACGCAAATATTACAAATTTCAAGGCATTTTCCGCCAAGAAATTTTTGGCACAAAAATCCCCCCCCCCCCTTTTTACGATTTAAAATTAGGAGCCCAACACTAGCGCGTTGGAAGCTGAAATTAAAAACTTAAGCTGAAAAACAAGGCCCTTAATTTACAAAAGCACCCTGAATAACGACATGCCAAAATCATTCAAACAAGCACCAACCAGGACGACATCAAATGGGGGTTTAAAACAGTGGAGCTCTTTGATACGTGTGCGTTACCCATTCTTTGAGTACTTACGATCATTATCATTGAGATCAATTGTACCCGACGCTCCCACCCTGATTCTACCCCTTCTAAATATCCCAGGTAAAATATTGGCCCAGAGAAATCTACGTCCGAAGTTGTTCACAAGGTCTTTTTTGTTTTGGCCTATACATACATAACCCTTATCCCGTTATTTCACTTCCACTGTATCCTACAAGTAAAGTCTAACAACACAAGTACTTGCAAAATTGACTTGTAAGATATTTAATATCAAGTAAAGGCAGAAATAATTCCTGATCTCTAAACTTGCTG
>JAMKCH010040036.1:0-13156 GCA_023653785.1 Ophioderma brevispina
CAGACTATAATATCACCTTATGTATCAATTGATGTCAATACAACAGCTTACAACGTTGGGCGTGTATAATCATTGATATTGGTTTAGATTTGGTTGGATGTAAAAGTCTTTCTTTTTCTTTAACGTCATTACGTTGGTTTTACATGTTCAACATGTGTTGAAGTAAGTAGACTGAGTCCCTATAGTCCACCGTTCGCGGGGCACCCTTTTATTACCCACAATTCTTTACGACCTGCTATAGCACCCGCGCAGGGACCGTTCGTATAATGTTGAACGATGGAAGATTCAGTTTAGTTCCAAATATAAAAGCTCCACTCCCTAAGCCGCTTTGAACTTGATCAACATAAAATATTATTATGCATCTGGTGTGCAATATTCTTATTCAGTGGGCGTGGTTTATCTTGTTAGCAAGAAATTTGATTGGATTAGGTCAAAGCTCCGCCCATCCATTACTGGGTAATAGATGGATAGTGCGTGCAGCAATTACGCGGTGTAGTCGAATACATGACGCGCGCAAGTGGCGCGTTTATACTGCGTCGTGCATTCGCGTTGGTACGCAAATGCAATTTACGCAGCGTGACGATCACCGCGCAATGACTGTGGTTCCTTGGATTGAAACATTTGTTTTCAAGAGGGGTGCAATTATTTAAATGAATAAAGAGAATGATGTTAGAATATTTTTGACAAATAAATTATGTCGATAAAAAGCAAAAATTACACAATTCTAAATAAGAATGAGAATAAAAGATGAGATTTTTTGTTTTGGCCATCTTAGATGGTGTCATAATGGATGGGCCGGCATCCACCACTCAAAATATTGGATGCCCATCCATTATGACACCATCTAAGATGGCCAAAACAAAATATCTCATCTTTTATTCTCTAACTGCAGTGCGAATAGCGCGTACCGCCCAAGACTGCACAATACGCAAAAATATTGGGCAACTTCTCAAGCAAATAATCTCTTTTTATTAGTTTTGAAGTCAATTTAAAACTATTTTGTCAAGTCAGCTTCCTCTTGCATAATAATAATAATATTGGATGACTTTTCGGTTGATAACAGAAAATATCGTCCTCGCCAAGAAAATATCAGGCTCGTCTTCGACTCGTCTGATATTTGATCTAGGCTCGGGCGATATTTTTTGTTATCAACCTCAGCCATCCAATATTATATAACACCTACACCTAATGATTCCTAATTCATCCAATATATCATTGGTCAGAGCACACTGGCCAAAGACTCAATATAACGTTTAAGCAAATTTTCATAAATAGATCACTTGTGACCGCTGATCCCATTTGACATTCCCCAATCTCAACCCATGATGGTAGACGATACGCGTAGACGATACGTGGGGGCAAGGCACCACTGTATTTTATTAGTTAAAATAGTTCTATATGATAATTTTTCTCTGGAATCGGAAGCATGCTAATTATCTATCCGAGCTAACTGCTGACCATGTTGATTTTGATCGCTGGCTCTCATTCTTCTTACTCTTTCTGTTACATTGGCGGATATGTCAGCCGGTAGCAACTGAGACAAGCTTTGCACATGTCTCGGCAAATCTTGTACCAAAGTGTTCCTTTTGTATGACACATAAAGATTAACTGCAGTAAGTCCAACTTTGCACAATGTCGGTACTGCACTTAGAAAGGTTTCCCAAAGTGACCCATTTTCGGCTTGCTTTCGGACTTCATGCCGCGCATCTTTCTTGCTAAATCTTTCTTCTATTTCCCTGATCTCGTTATCTCGACTTTGAATCATCATCTCAACCACGGTTTGGTTGGCGCGGTGCTCTATTTCTCTCAGCTCATCTTCGTACATCTGTCTTATTGTTTTTATCTTCTGCTGTTCTTCGTTTTCGTATTTCTGGAGGAGTTCCCATTCCTTTTCATTCATTTCTCTCGTTGCTTCTTCAAACATGTCGTTAGAGTAGCACCTCCTCCCGTTGGACAGCATCATTTCATCGATGACTGAAAGCAGCTCTTTGACCTGCGCTTCGTTCTCTTCAGATTCGGCATCCACACTATTCTCAAACACCACGTATCGATTTTGACAATCCTTCAGCATGTCGGCAACGTCTTTTTCTACAGTACTGATATATTGCTCCACTGTACAACCTTGCCTAACGTCTGCAAGAGACTTCTTCCAGGTAAAAACAATGATCATATGATCGGTGCATTTGTCTCCGAATACTTCACGAAAGATTCGGACCGTTTTTTGCACTTGCTGCGACATGCGTCCGATCCGCATCACCAGCAGCAGGGCATGCGGGCCAGGTGCTGTCATCATGGTGCATCGCGTTATTTCTCGTAGGAGCGATTTTTCATCCATGTCTGCGTCAAAAAGTCCTGGTGTATCCACTATCGAGATTGTCCTGCCCATAACTTCGTTTTTGATCCACCACCATTTGGTGACGGATGTGGCGCTCATGATGTTGAGAATATGTCGCGGTTGCTTGAGAGGTGCTGTTGACGTTTCGCTCTCCGAAAAACAGTTTCCGATGGACAAAACAAATCTCAGTTCATTGGATTCATCTGATAATTAAAAACAAATCATTACATTTATTGGGTGTTTGTCGCCTCTTTAATGTGATGCAAGGAAAAGGTAGAAGAAGTTTAGAAGTGGCCAAGTATAAAGGAACTTTCGAATTGCCCTACAAAAAATCAACTTGTAAATCCCTTTATCACAATTGGTTAGCTACAGCCACGCCAATTTGGGGTTACAATGTGAGCGCCTATTATGCATTTGTTTAAATTAAATCATTTGATCAGAGCAACTAATTAAATAGCTAACCGCTGCATTGTACAGCCATCGACCCTTTACCGATGACGGTGTGCTCCGACAATGAGCTGATAGGGAAAGGTTATAAGTCATTTTACAAATGAACTACTATGTGAACTTTGAAGTAAAAGCGTCCCTTGGCCACGATCGTAAATAGTTCGGATCCTGGGTGTTGTCCGTGACGTTTGACCTATATCGTAGATCTTTTTGATGTGTTACATGGTTTGAAATTACACGACTTGTGTGCCCATTCAGACTTGTTAGTAGCAACTAGACAGAAAATCTCCCAACCCAAAGCAGGGGTCCGCGCCGTGAATTTTTCAATATTTGCATTCAAATGCAGTTAAAAACAATAACAACACATTTTTCGAATATGCCCAAAATTTTCGGATCTTGAGATTTTTGACAGTTGACCCATTGGTAGTGACTAGTAAACAATACCTGTGAATTGCAGAGCTTCAATTAACACAAATGAGGGTTCCCATGTGCCCTATGACTCAAGTTTCGGTTTTACACATTGAACTTCCTACTTTTCAAATGAGAGGGTTGAATTTTTTGTATTTCCAGCTATTTTACATACTTGACCTCACATGACTTGACCTTGGTATTTGTGAACCTTTGACATCGTAAACAAATGGTGGAGGCTCATGTTTGCAACGTGAACCAAACTTTGGGTTTTAATCCCATCAACAGTAGGGATATTACAGGCCAAATGTTAACCCGTTTTCAAACAGACATCAACACAAAACAGACATCAACAACTAGACCTCACAGCGGACAAAGTGACCGTGATTGTGTCTTAATTGCCTTAAGGCAGGCGGACACCAAAAAGTTAGGACCCCCTCGGGCAATTTCAACGGGTAGGGGAAACTGTCTTCAATTTGTTAATAATAGCCAGGAGGAAAATTGCGGCCATGTACGTGTTAGCCAAATCCATAAGCCCGGTGTAGAAGTAACCATTGTCGAGAGTCCATCAAAGTTCGGGCAAAAAATGGTGAACAATGGGTAATCGATCAGTTGCTCTTTACGCAACATTAGTTCACGCCTTTATTCACAGTTAGCGTCTATGGAGGCCCGGACGGGATCCCCGCCGGCTATATTGTTTAAACCTGGTTCCATAAGGTGTTCCTCGGTTCAGGCAATTCACGTTTGAGGAATTCTTCGTGAAGTTGGCACTATTCATGCATGGTATGGGGTCGGACATTAAATGGGCGTTTACAGATCGCCATCTTTCAATCAGGGTTCCCGATTCCCTCACCCTAATTACCAAAAGTGTTCTGTTATGATCCATACATATAGCATTACCATTCGTACGGATAGTTTACTAGACAAATTACAACACATCTGTGCAAAGTATCAAATTTTGAAAAGGGGGGCCGTCGTTCATTCACAAAATGTGTTTTATTGCTTTAGGGGAAGTGGGAATATTCGCCCCTACAAATAGGAAACTTGCAATATCACCACCGTTTCAAAAACGAACTGGCAAAAATTCTTTGGTGGAAGAAAAACACAATCGCGACTAAAACTTTTAACATTAGCCTACCCAGAAAATTACAATGGTGTTCATTTCAAAACGCAAATAAAAAACAGAAAGGAACAACAAAAAAGCCATGGCACCTCCTACTTTGCCGATTCGTCAAGTACCGTGGCATACTTCTGCCCACTGTTGATCCTCCTCCAATGACCTTAAGGAGTTATTGAGTGCGCATGCCAGAGCGAGGTCCTCATCGTCATAGTCACCAACGAAATCACGCACCATAAAAGGTCCTGATTATTGGACGCACTGGCCATTGTCTTATAAATGTAAAATGTGAAAAAAAAAGATTCTTTTAACTTTCCAACTGATGCCCAATGCAAAAAAAAGTTCTGCCAATAGTTGACTAACTTGTACTATTGACATAATACGGGTAAAATTGGGTGTCGTTTTGTGACCCTGGCCCCTGGTGACCCTGTTTTGAATTGATGTCAGCCTTTACGAAATAAAATGCAGTACCCTGGGACCTGGTGACCCTTGTGAATTGAGCAGCCTTTACGGAATAAAGCGCAATACCTTGGGTCACTTTTGACTCTGTTGAATTGAGGCAACTTTAAGGAATAAGTGCAGTACCCTGGGTTACTGGTGATCCCTGTTAATTGAGCAGAGCTTACGAATAAAGTGCATACCAACCTTGGATGTCACTGGTGACTGGTGAATTGAGCAAGCTTTACGAAATAAAGTGCAGTACCCTGGGTTACTGGTGACCCTGGTGAATTGAGCACCCTTTTAAAAGGAATAAGTGCAGTACCCTGGGTCACTGGTGACCCTTATGAATTGAGTGCAACTCACAGAATAAAGTTCAGTATCCCTGGTCATGTGACCCTGTGAATTGAGCAAACTGTACAGAATAAAGTGCGTACCCTGGGTCACTGGTGCCCTGGTGAATTGAGCAACCTACAGAATAAAGTGCTGTACCCTGGGTCACTGGTGCCCTGGTGAATTGAGCAAGCTTTACGAAATAAAGTGCAGTACCCTGGGTCACTGGTGACCTTGGTGAATTGAGCACCTTTCGAAAGGTGGCAATACCCTGGTCCTTGTACCCTGGTGAATTGAGCACTAAGGAATATAAGTGCATTCCTCACTGGTGACTGGTGAATTGAGCAAGCTTTACGAAATAAAGTGCGTACCCTGTGTTACTTTGTGAACCCTGGTTAATGAGCATACTTTAAGGAATAAGTGCAGTACCCTGGTTACTGGTGACTGGTGAATTGAGCAAGCTTTACAGAATAGTGCGTCCCCTGGGGTCACTGCTGACCCTGGTGAATTGAGCAGCTTTACGGAATAAAGTTGCAGTACCCTGGGTTACTGTGCCCTGGTGAATTGAGCAACCTTTACGGAATAAAGTGCAGTACCCTGGGTCACTGGTGACCCGGAATTGAGCAAACCCCCCCCTCTACAGAATAAGTGCAGTACCCTGGGCACTGGTTACCCTGGTGATTGAGCAAACTCTACATACTAAAGGCTGTACCCCCCTGGGTCACTGGTGAACCCGGGTGAATTGAGGCAGCCTTTACAGAATAAAGTGCTGTACCCTGGGTTACTTGTGACCCTGGGGAATTGAGTCAGCCTTTACAGAATAAAGTGTATTAGCCCTGGGTCACTGGTGACCCTGGTTAATTGAGCAAGCTTGACGGAATAAAGTGCAGTACCCTGGGTTACTGGTGATAATGGTGAATTGAGCAAACTCTACAGAACAAAGTGCAGTACCCTGGGTCACTGGTGACCTTGGTGACATTGAGCATCCTTTACCAGAAAAAATGCAGTACCCTGGGTTACTGGTGACCCTGGTGAATTCAGCCGCCTTTACGGATAAAGTGCAATACCCTGGGTCCCTTGTGACCCTGGTGAATTTAGCAGACTTTAAGGACTTACCGTACAGTACCTTGCTGACCCTGGGATTGAGCAAGCTTAACGAAATAACGTGCATTATACCCTGGGTTACTGGTGACCCTGGTGGCAATTGAAGCACGCTTTACGGAATAAAGTGCAGTACCCTGGGTCACTGGTGACCTTGGTGATTGAGCAATACTTTACGGACTAAGTGCAGTAAAGCGTTTATGAGCACAATGAACATTCTTTACATAAGAAACACTGAATTTGGTTTTTATAAACTCCCATACAATAATATTAGAAGGTACTTCGTGTGGCCGCAATTAGTTACAATACGCTTTTATGGTTGAATCTCATGTTTTAAATGCAGCATGGTTAGCCGTGGTAGCTATAAAGAGGATAACCCTATTTAAATCTTGCTATAATAATCTCCTTCGTTAATAGTGAAAATTGTTATCAAAATTCAGTAAATATGGCTAAAAATGACATATTTGTTACCCGTGGTAATCAATTTTCGTAGAAGAGTGCTTTGTACAGGCGGTCATTTCCCTCTCCGGTAATACCAAGCGGTAATACCGGTATATCGGTAAATACCACCAGGCATATTCCCCTCGGGGTAATATTTTGGCCAAAACGGAAATTCTGGAATCTTAAAATGACTTTTTAAAAACTTTTAAAATTCTGAAAATTAACTAACAACCACAGATAAGCATCATTCATCAATAAATTACTCAGGGGGTTGATGTCTTTTTTTCATTTTATCACCAAGCTTTTGGACCCACATCTTTTGATAGACTCTTGCATATTTCAATTTAAATAAGGTTTATGAATACATCATTTCTCTAAACAATTCTCTAATACACCAAATACACCCATATACTGTTCCAGGAACATGTCGGAAATGAGTACGGATGCTTACGTAAGCTGTGTAATGGAGAAATAACCCAAAATACAAGCTCAGAATACAAACACTTGAGAGCATCGAATCTGAATTCCACACCCTTGCAGAAAGAAATTAGACATCATCGAAAGGATTGACAAAACCTGAACAAAAACCATGCATTCATAACAATGACAGACCACAAAGAAAGCTGTCAAACAAACCCCAATGCAGCTCATAACCCACCAAGTCCCAACTAGGCCCATGTAAGCAGTTATTCCTCTACCGCATTGACAACGACATTCAGATCAAAAATCGCGTGAACATGTGCAGTACCAATTTCGGTCATAGACTGTTTCAAAAATCCTGGAAGACAAAGAAAAAAAAAAAAAAAAAAAAAAAAAAAAAAAAAAAAAAAAAAAAAAAAAAAATAAAAAAAAAAACAACAAAACCTTACTTTCCTAGTTTTCGACATAACGGAATTTCAACCCTTCAATCTGCCAAGACCTCCTCAAAAACTGCCTCAGCTGGGCCAAAACATCCACACACTGAACATTATTTCGTACGTTTACTAAATAAAGTTATAAAACGATGTCTCGTTCTACTAATCAGAGATTTGTACGGCATGTCAAGCTATGCTAATCTTGGTTAGGCATGCCGAACTGATGTGCTTTACCATGAAATTATTAGTACGGCATGGGTTTTACGAATTTCAACCTGCCGGTACTAACGCTTAGGATCTCAAACGATTTCTCATCCTACTATATTGGTTAGTTCGACAGGCTCAACAAAGTTTATAACTTGTTCGTCTATCTTTACCAATTAGCTCTACAAATATCTGTACAAACGAGTTGGTCGATGCAGGCTATCCAAAGTGACACAACATGTAGAAATAGGCTTATTAGATGCAAATCACGAATCCACAACTTATAACACCACACATGTACAACTATTTTGTGTCCCTAAACTATTTTAAGCATGTCACGGAGCACAAAACCCTATACACATTAACAATGGGATGTAGCTATGTTTCCAAGCATGTGCATTCAGATCCTGGATCCCCCAGACGAGTGTGTACGGTCATGAGTGTTACGGTTATGAATAGGCAGGCCCCCCGGTGCAGGCCCCATGGAAGGCCCCGTACCTCCGGTCAACGTGTGCACGGTCATGGAGTTATACGCATGTTCCGGTATGTCCCATACCGGTCAACACTACACGCCGGGTTCATTCTATTCCATGACTGAGAGACGGGTCAGGAGTTGAGTAACATTAAGGCATGGCCGATATACCCCAAACATGCATACATGCCGCCCCGTGTTCATGCATCTCAGATCCAAGGCACAATGCCGATTTAATTTGTGTGGGATCTTATTACACCTAAGCCGCTAGAAGTACCTGATATTGCCTCACTTTTGGAGAGCCCCAAACCACCACGTCAGTAACAGCCACAGTCTGCAGGTACAATGTGATTGTCACGCGACTGCAACGGCGGGAACACAAAGGTTCGTAAAGAGTTCGTAGAAACCGATTGGTTAGCATGGCTTTACACAATTAATTGAAGGCGGTACTAATTAGACAAATTTGTACAACCTGCCCATTCAATTTTAGTAGGGACTGCTACTATGTTGGTATTCGTTATTTACCAGTTTTACGAGGCTTAAGCTTTCACAAAGGTTGTAGAGCGCTTTAAACTGCATCAGATCTCAACTAATTTTGTCCCTACTAATTTTTTTTTAGTAAAGACATGTCGAAAATCAATTTTTGTTTTCAGTGCACATGTAAGCTCCAATTGATCACACACCATCATGCATGCCCGAAGATCTCTGCTTTTCGATAGCATGGAAAAGCATGGATCACGAAAGACACAATACATCGTTCGAGTGTACATGGGGCTACGATGGTGCGGAGGTAGCAGAACTAGTAGGCCTCCACTCACTCCTCATCTTAAAACCTGACCTAGGCCTCGTGAATGCTGGCCTATACCGTGGTGATGGCCTAGCCGGTTATCCAGGGTCACCGGAGAACAAATTGACAAACTGAGAAATGGCCTAATCAGGATCTTCCAATCACTCGGCCTAAAGATCACCTGTTCAAGCAAATTTTGACACTGAGAACTAGCTAGACATTAATCTCGACCATCACACTGGTCTTCATAAGCCATTCAGAAACCCAATGATGACCCGCTATACATTCAATCATCCACCAACCCACCCACCATCAGTCCTCAAACACATCCAACCTTCAATAGCAAAGCGTATCGCTGATTTATCTTCCATGAAGAGGTTTTTTGTGGGCCTCCAGCAATAGCTGTCAGGACCACTTATCAATCCGTTGTGCGTGGTATGTGTGGATGGAGCGCATAGGTTAAAAAAGGAATAGTTTTGAGTGTCTCAATGCTTGCTTACAGAAGTAGGGGGGTAACAAGAATCAAGCCCCCTTGAATGCCAATGGACGTTACTTCTTGCCCCCTTACATCGGAAACTAAGCATTTAAGATAGTTAAAACTAGTGCCTATTTTAACCCTATAACCATTCACCAATAATGTTGCACCCCAAGTTATCCAAATCTGAGCAACTTTATAAAATTTGACCCCTGTAAACTGAACATTTGACCCTTATTATGTGAATTTTTGGCTGTTTTTTAGCCTATTAACTCTGAAACTTATAGGCTGTATCTATTACCAACTAATACGCTTTTTTCTGAATCTTTATGGTTAGACCCCATAACATGGTGTGCTTTTTCACATGATTGGATCAAGTTAAAAATTTGACCCCTGTACAAACTTTGTTTTGTCCCCCTCTCCTTAAGGCACCATTTTCGGCACTAAGAATCACGTTTCTGGGGTCCCTTTCAGTCTGTCACATATTTAATCACTCAGACCTTTTGTACTTGAATGTGTTACAAATGCGTTATGGGGGGCTAAGCTCCTGAGGTTATAATGTTTACCCTTTCTGATCATAACATTTATATTTGAGTTTATATCACAAAAAAACCTGCAACCTTTGATTTTGGCTTTTTTACGTCTTTCGTCGTTCATCTTTCAGTCATTTTTGCACATTTTTTACAGTGTAGGTGTTTAAAGCCACTATCGCGATTTTCTTCAAATGTAAACAAAATCGCGCCCCCTCTTTTTCACACAAGCAATTTTTTTGCACTGCTTGTATTGGAAATTGTTGGAGTAAAGACTTCTGTAACAAGTGGCAAGCTTTGCGCCTGTATTGCCACGAATGACGATTTTTGCTTCATTGTTTACAATAAAAGTCGGGATCCAACTTTTTGAGCCAACAAAACAGACGGTAAATGGCATCTTCAATACCACTTTACAATACTTTATGGCTTGAAGGGGGATATAAGTGTTGATATGACTTAAACTACAATAGATACAAATTCCGGGTCCTTATAGAAAATATTTCATGGTATTTTAAAATGTTATATTATATATTTAATTTATTTATTATTTATTATTATTATTTATTAGTATATTTTCAGATTATTATACTTTCCCGATGGCAGGTTGCAGCAAACTCGAATTTTAAGGCCTGTAAAGAAATTGGCTTTATGCTTTATAAGTTTATTTCATATGGAATACTTGACTTATGATGCAGTGTTTAACTGTTAGCCACCATATAGGAAACGCCAGGTCCAAGGTCAAATATCATGCATGATCGCTTGTCAACAACCCCGTGCTCACGCAATTCTCACTAGCTTGATACTACCACATGGCATTCGCATACATTTATTATATAAGCTAACGCTAGACATGTTAACCTAATTGTAATATCCAAACATTGGTTAAGAAATTCAACTGAAAACATCCCCAAGCAGCCCCAACAGCCTGGCCGAGCTCTAGCTAGTCCGTTTAGAACGCAGACCGCGAGCGAGTTCCCCGAGGTGAGGTCATGATCACTACTCCTACCTACAATCAGTGTTCAAAGGGTTTTGTTTTTAGGCATAAAATATTTAACCAATTGACTGGGGTCCTTGATCGCGACAAGATGTGATTCAACCGTGATTAAATTTGAATTTTATTTCGTTTCTCAAATCTTCGACTTCGAGCAAATCACTCTTCTAAAAATGAAATGCCATTCAAGCTACTAGTATTTCAGTATGACTCATGGATTGTGAGTGCAGAGTGTGAGTAGCTAGCCGGTATGACTGAGTTGAACAAAGCAACATACAAACTTACCACATTGAAACGCTGGTAGCAGTCCAACCGGTAATGTTCAATTTCAAAGCACGTGCATTACAACAAATTCTAATCAAGCAAAACCACTGGGGGTAAAAACCATGTCATTTCATTCGCAATTTCCGTTTTGTACTATATTTCCATGGTACTATTTTCGCAAACAATGAGTTCCGTGGGTTCTTGATTCCAACCAGCTTACAGCTGGTAGAAATACAGTACTGGTTCCGCAATGTCCGCGTTGGTTTGGAGTGCTGAAGAGAACTGTTTGGGATTCCCCCCGAATGTCGCAATTCCAGTCCTGCACCAGGTCAGTGTCTTGCACACGCGTAATTCGCTTCGATGAAATTTTATCCCGAAATTATGCTCTAGGACGCATAATCTGCATAGGTAATCTGGAGGCAGTGGTGGCGCCAAGGCCAGGGCCTCATTTTTTTTTCTTGAACCCTCCAGCCGAAGAAATGCGGATTTTTGGCAAAAATCAGCGATTTGGTGCCAACATTGGTTAATACCTCCAATTTATTTATTCCCCCACCCCCATAAATTTTCAGCTTTAACCCCCCCCACCCCAAACAAAATTCACCCCTCCCCTCCACCCGTTTGATAAACATTCTAAGTCAATTGAATGCACTCATTCCAAGAGCATATGGCAAATAATGCTCCTGGAACGGTATTTGACGAAGAATATTTTTCCCACTGCTCACAGGAAGCATATGGCTGGAGCATTGTGTGTATTCACTATTCTCACAGGGAGCATATTCAAATCTCTTCCGACCCCCGGGGGGTTCTCACGGGTTTGTTGTGTACCCATGCTCGTTCCGGGGTTCTAAAGTGACCTAATGGGACCAGTTTTCAGTGAAAATTATACCCCTACCCGGCCTAACGACCAGTATCAGTTAAAATGTACCCGTTTTCGATGGAAATATACCCCTACGGGACCAATTTGCTTTAAAATTATACCCCTATCGGGACCTGATTTCCATACTGAATAAAAAATCACCTTTTAGAACCAATAGATAGAAAAATAACACTTGTACTACTGTAAGAAAATTTACACACTGCAGGTTTATTTTACGACATGTTAAAAGTTAATTTTGTCCCATTTTTTTCAATTAGCCAGTCACAATCTTACTGAATTTGATCCCCCCTAGCTTGACTAGAACTTGATTATTGTGAATTGGATACCCTAGCGGTAGCCCCGCATTTGCCAGCTAGTCCCTCCTTTTTTTGGAACGATCTGGGTACCCTGCAAAAATCCAGACCCCCCCCCCCCGGTTCCGAACTCTTGACTAAACTTGCCTTCTATTGACCTCCGAAGAAAACCGATTGATAAATTGATATTGAGAAACAAATCTACATTATTTATGACTGATTCTGCAACCGATTGGATATATTGGTCCCTCCTCTTTATATTATTTAATTAAAATTGCAAAGAAACCGCGTGAAAAAAAATACCTCCTCCGTACCCACGAGTGCACACTGCCATAGCCACGGCTCACCCAATTTCGAACTCTCTCTTTTTGCACAGTCGAGGGGCTCGACTGTGCTTTGTTTCTGTAAGGTTTCTTGTTCTTTAAGTTAGGCGTCTCCGCCTAACTTACTTTGTTTTCCAGTCGAGGGGCTCGATTGTTATTTTTTTTAGTCTGTGCTTTGTTTCTGTAAGTGTTTCTTTCTTTCTGTCAACTTTCCCGTTCAAACTTCAATTTGCTCGTTCTGCCCACATACTTCATAAGTGTTGACAGGACTTTGACACAAACATCAATGACCACTCCCGCATATGTGACCCCTACTTTGTTTGGGGTCCAAAGGTCACGTAAAGGCACAGGAGCCAAAACTTGATTTCACCAATATGCTACTCCTCCGACCCGATTATGTTGAATGGTAACGTGACTCATGTATAAGCAGCTTAGGACCCTTCATAAAAGTTAATGCCCATCATGA
>JAMKCH010040037.1:0-15830 GCA_023653785.1 Ophioderma brevispina
AAAGGAAAAACACTTCACCCTAGCTAGGGAGATAATTGGGGTTTTCAATCCGGCCGTAATCTTCATTATGATATATCAAGTATGGTTGTTAATTATCATAGTGGGAAAAAAGACATAACTTGAAGTTTCGTTTGGATTCAAAACAATCCCCCGTAATCACATTTCCCATAAAGAAAATAGAAACACTTTTCACCGTAGTTAAGGGAGATAATTAGGTTTGAAATCTGTCGTTTTCGTATATTCATTATATTGGGACTTTTTTTTCAATTATTCATAGTGGGAAAAAAAATCCATATTTTTTTTTTCTTTTGGCTTCAAATCAATCCCCAGTACCCACACTCTTCCTCGAAAGAAGAAAAAACAGTAACATTTACCGTAGTTTAAGGGAGAAAATGTGTGTTTGAATTAGTGTCGTGTATCATTTCATAGAAATAATCAAAGGAGTTTTATTTTAATTATTCATTAGTAAAAACAAACAATCCATAACTCTTTTTTCGTTTGGCTTCAAATTAATCCCCAGTACCCACACTCTTCCACCAAAGAAAGCAGAAACACTTCACCTAGCCTTAAGGGAGATAATGGTTTGAAACGGGCGTTATATTTCATATGAAATATCTAAAGGAGGTTTTTTTAATTATCATAGTGAAAAAAAAATCCATTTAACTTGATATCTTTTGGCTTCAAATCAATCCCAGTTACCCACACTCTTCCCACAAAGAAAAACAGAAAAAACACCGTAGCTTGGGGGGTATTTTGGTTTGAAATCGGTCGTTATCTTCATATGAAATAATTAAAGGAGGTTTGTATTATTAATAGTGGAAAAAAATCCATAACTTACTTTCTTTTGTGCTTCTCAAATCAATCCCCCGTACCCCACAATCTTCCCACAAAGAAAACAGAACCTTAACCTTAGCTTACAGGAGATAATTGGGTTTGAAGGGCTCGTTATATTCTATGAAAGAATTAAAGTTTTTTTTTAATTATAATAGTAAAAAAAAATCCATAACTCTTTCTTCTTTGGCTTCAGATCAATCCCCAGTACCCACAGTCTTACCACAAAGAAAACAGAAGAACACTTCATCGTAGTTTAAGGGAGATAATTGGTTTGAAATCGGTCCTTGTTATCTTTAATATGAAATAATTAAAGGTTTTTTAATTATCATAGTGAAAAAAAAATCCATACCCAAATTGATTTTCTTTTGGCTTCAATCAATCTCCAGTAGTACCCACATCGCCCCATAAAGAAAATAGAAAACATTACAGTAGTCTTAAGGGAGAGGGAAAATTAGGGTTTGTGATCAGTCGTTTCGTCATATTACTATACATAATTATACTTCTTGTTCATATTATAGCGAAAAAACCGATCCAAACTTTTTTCGTTGCTTTCAATCTCAGTACCCACACTCTACCAACAAAAGAAAAATACAAACACTTCACCGTTAGCTTAAGGGAGAGAGATAATTGGGTTTGAAATCTGGGCGTTACTTCATTGATATAATTATAGGAGGTTTTTCAAGTATTCTGTTGAAAAAAAAATCCATAAATTTATTTTCTTTTGGCTTAAAATCAATCTCCACACCCACACTCTCCCCACAAAGAAAATAGAAACACTTTACCGTAGCTTAAGGGAGAGAATTAAGTTTGAAATCCAGTCGTTTTCGTCCTATTACTATACATATTTAGGGGACTTTTTGTTTCAATTATTCATAGTGAAAAAAATCAAAACTTTTTTTCTTTTTGCTTCAAATCAATCCACAGTACCCACACCTCACCCACAAGAAAATAGAACACTTCAACGTAGCTTAATGGAGTGTTAATTTGGGTTTGAAAATCGGTCCGTTATCTACTAGGTTTTTAATTATTCATAGTGAAAAAAAAATCCATAACTTTTTCTTTTTGCTTCAAACAAATCTCAGGCTCTTTCCACAAAGTAAAACAAAACATTTCCACACGTAGCTTAAGGGAGATAATTGGAAGTCCTTGTTGACCTAACACGTTAAATTTTGATCTTCAAAACCCAATGCTGTTTTGCCAGTATATATAGACCAATCTGTTGATTACGTTTAGTAGAATGAGTACCTTTACGGAGTCCAAACCTAACCAAAAATGTTGTTCCACTTCGCCAGATTGGTTAGTTTTTGTCATAGGGGCAAATAAGTTTGGTCACGTAAAATCCTGATTATTTAAGTACTCACCTTCTTTTATTATTTCAGAAAGATATTGGTACTTTGGCATTTACAACAATGTTTGGGTAATTAAAAAGTTAAAACAAAAAAGCCAAAATTTACTTTTCTCTCTACTTTGGAATTAAGCATTTAGTTCTTCTTCTGTAGCGTGTTCCACAAAGTCATTAGAAGTGGCTTGTGGTGGTATCAGGATTTATTCCGGCGTGTATCCATGATCGGACGCTTCTAACCATGGCCCCAAGCATTTAAGGTGACTATCTTAGTTCTAGATTAAACATTTTTAATACTAAACAATATTTTTTTTTGAATCTCTGAGTTGGGCACAAACACACCCAATACACAATACACATACAAACTGCAATACAAATACATTTACTGTGTGTTCATAAAAATTTTTATTGTGATAGTACATCGTACATATAATGATTCATATGAACAAAATTACTTCAGCATGACGTGGTTTCTATACACCTCTTGCCAATTTTAGGACAGTGGTCCCCAGGTTTTAATTGTCTGCTTTGGTGTCTTCTTGCATTTGGTGTCTTGCAAGTTAGGGCATAGCCTCCCGGTGGTTTTCTGAGGGGCAATTTTCACACGGTAGATTCATAAATGTTTCCCGATCACAACAAAAAACTTCCCGGTGGCAAGGCAAAAGATCTGAAAAGGGGGAATTTTTTTTAGAGGGGCAACTCTGCCCCACCCCCCCTTTTCCCCCCCCTGGATACGCACTGCTGATATTCCCCGGTTCACTCCCAGTCAGAGGCTTAACTTGTATGATTTCATTATATACTAAATCTGGATTTTATTTTTGTAAATACAGCCTATTGCTTGAAAAGTCAACTTTTTGCCCTCACCCACTGTTCATTTGGATGTGGGGCAAATAACGTGAAAATATTGCAATCTTTATCAGTCTCATGTACATTGTCATCCCAGACAGTTCAGCTATGAAGCTCCTCCCCCATGCAACCAAGTTTTGCCTTTCGGGGAGGGGGGGAAATGTGGTACAATATATGACTAAATCCGTACACAAAAGTGGCATCCAAACTTCGTGGCTTCATGTGATAATTACAAATGTGGTTGATATCTAATATTTTTTCATCATATTCTTTGAAACTATTAGTATGCCTTTTATTTATTTATTGAGGACCTCGTACACAAAGATGCATTAAAATTTCTTAGTGCTCGATTACACAGCATAAGGTACGTTATTTTGTTTTGCACACATTTCCTACAGAGGTTCCATGTGTTGGCAGTTCCCGGTTCCGATGACCCTGTGCATGATGGGAAGGGTTTCCAAGCTGCTGTTGTCTAGCGCATACAACTTCTGGAATGTATACTCCAGAACTTTGGCGCATGTTATAGAGCGGGAATTTCGGACCCTTTGTAAACTGACCGTGCTACATTGTTTGGTCACTCGCAAGTTAACATCGAGTGGAGCAGGACGTACGGGTTCCCCAATACATAGATTTAACATGCATGGCATAGAAAAATATCTATAAGCCAGTATACTTCAGGAATTGTTATAGTAAAGTCACCTTGCAAGATAGGGATGATGGAGAGTATGTTTCCTAAATTTTTTGGCAAGTTGGTTTATTAGTGTGCATACCAAAATTATTGTTGGAATTACATTTAGATGGAAAGAGGTGAATGTGGCAAACTAGAAACTAGATTAATATGATTATGACACAATCATTTGTAAAATTGGGAAAGTAATGATTCTAGTTTGAAAATAGAAAGTGGTTACAAATGTTAAATATTTGTAGATATTGAAATGGATTTTTATGTATTACAATTTAACATCGGAAGAAATTTACCAATTAAAGGTGCTTGTTTCCAATGTTTGTCTATTGTGTTCTCTACTTGATATGAGAGCCTGGCACTTGCACATACATCCAATCAAGTACCGTGGGATACCGTGTTTATATCTTGGGAATTAAATGGATTTGAGGGCTCAAATTTCAGGACGACAATGAGAAAATACAGCCTTTCATCTAATATCAAAATCAATACTACTTCCGGGTAAATCAGGGGGTCCCAGAGACGATTGGAACACACCCCTTTAATTATATGTACTGTAGAAATTATGTGGAATTTTTGGTCTATTCTTAATTTGTAGTCCAACATTTGGGCATTTTGGTGTAAATCTGAGTTGTTAGTAAAGGGCATTAGCCGCGGATTATGCTGGAAAATAGAAAAATTGTAGAAATGCATTTTTTTAAAATTATAAATCAGGGATCAATAAGCTGTGTTATAATTCCATATAATTGCTTGTAATGTAGAAAATAAAGACACCAAATAGTGAAAAAGAAGTAAAAGAAGTATTGAAGAAATTATTTAATACAGTTTCGTAAAAGATATACAGCAATGGTGTCTCAAAATCTACATAAACAGCTGCTGATTGTGATTTACAACAGTACAGCATAAACAAATATACATAATCTTTGTGTTTGAGGTCAAACTGTTACAGTCCATGCAGCACAAGATAATGCTTAAAAATCTCGGATATTCACAGAGAAGCTTTTTGATATCAAAGTAGGAATTTGTACGGAGTTGTATCTAAATTACAGAATCAGATAAAAGGTACTGCATTGCTTTAATACACGGATTTCAAGCCGACCAATTTGCATGTTATGTTTAGCACATCCAGGTTCGCAATAACCAAAAATATATAAAATATGAATTTTGATGATTTTTTCGATGTGTCGGATCAGCAAGTCGCTGCATATCCCTTTAAACACCCGAGTTTTGTATTTCACGACCTTGAGTTTGAAATCAACTAACACCAGTCTTACAACTTGCCAAGTCCATCATGTCAAGTCAGATTACATACTGAACTTTGTTACTGAGACAATCGGGCTATATACGTGAAGTTTGGGTTTTCTGGCAAGTTAATCTGTAACTAAATATGCGCGCGTAGTTTAAAGGAGGCGCACTAAACCGCGAACGTGCATGAGTGACGCATATTTATTCGTACATTGTCGATGCATTTTGGGACAGGAATTTAGGTACAAATTGATTTCCGGTTGGGAACCCAAAATCTGTGTATTCTATACAACATCATCAACAACGTCAAGAACTAGACTAGAACTCTACCATGGATTAATATTACCATCACGGTTATAATGGTATTTTATCTGGTATTTAGGTATTGTTGACATCTGCAGGCATGTGCAGTAAGGGAACAGCATTAGTAACCATTGAAAATCAAATTACGTGTACTGGTAGTGTATTTAATGCCAGCATAAATACAGGTACTTAACTCGTGTTTGACAATTTACTGTGAAATTGTGTTTCACTATTATCTTCAGGTTTAAGCCTGGTCTTAATTTCCAAAAATGTGACTAGTCAATGTTCATTGAATATATTTGGTCTTGAAATTGGTAAAATGAATAAATTGGTTGCTAAACTGGTTTGTGGGAACTCCAAAAAACTTGGTGATTAGCACGGGATAACGAATGTATATCTTGGCATATTTATTGGCATTTATTTTCAAACTTTAAAATCTTGTACCAGTATCTATTTACGTAACTTTGTATGAGAAAAAAATAGACCTTTTTTTCAAATAATAAAAACTTGTAACATCACACATGTCGGTCCAGCTGATAGTCATTTCTATTGTCATTAGCTGAACGATTGTCCGCAATTGTTTTATACAATTGTGTGGCACATTTTGTTTTCTAATTGTTTTGCACAATTCAGTGACACATATCACAGTTAGTTTTAAGAGTTGACTGCTCCCAGCTATCCTACACATTTTGAAGGATGGCCTGTGGAAGGGTTGATAATACCTTAGAGCTAATGAATGAATATTGTGTTTTTGGGTGCAATAGCCAAAAATCAGTCCATGCCTGTTCACTTTGAAAATAAATAATGGTAGTCTCCCAGGGCGAGCACCTTTATGAGTATTTCAAAGTGATACAAGTGCAGTGATTTTTATCAATACACACACAAACAGTATCTCCCCCCATATTTTTACAAATCCAAAATGAATAATTGAAACAAATATTCAAAATGAAAAAAATTTGGAAATAGAATGAATTTTTTCTACATCTCGCATTTATGCAAGAAAAACACTGCATGCATAATTACCATATGCATCGTTCAATGCCATGATGTATACTTATTGTCCAATCACAGTTGCTGTGCGGCCTTGTCGAAGACATTTTTATGTTGCGTATACTGCCAAGTTGATGTCGTATATTTAACAAATAGTTAGGCCAAAACAAAAACAAGTTTGTCTCAGAGGAAATGTGAAAAATGCAAATGCGAAATGGGCTTTTTTTTAGAAAAATGCTAATGCGAAATGCAGAATTTGTTATTGCATTTTTGAACCACTTTTTTCATTTTTTCGCCTGCTTTGCAGCTGAATTTTCATTTTTTTTCTGAAAATTTTCCAAAAAAATTTCAAGTGAGCAAAACCCTAAAAAACAAAATAATGCACTAAAAGACCAATTTTAAACAAAATGTATGCAGTCTTCTGAGACAAACTTGTTTTTTTTTTCTTGGGCTTAACAAAAAGTTATAAATAAGCATTGTCAGGATGTGTAGCCAGGTTTTCAACTTTGCCAACTACTAACTTTAGTTGTGAATGGGTAAATGCAATAAACTTGATTAAAACTTCCTCTAACAAGTTCATTCAGCCAGAGTATACAGCCAGGCCGTACGCAAGGGTACGACTGCACCCCCCCCCCCAATTCCACAAAAGGTCCACTTTTTGATGAATTTGTTGATAACAAGGTCCAAAATTTAGAGAAATATTGACAAGAAAGTCCACTTTTTGGTGGTAAAATTGTCAAAAAGTTCAAAAAGGACCATTTCAGGGGGAGTTAGGTCCTCTTTTACCTTGGACATGTATCTATGTATGCCCACTTTCCCGCCAATACGACACGCTGTTGGATGGCATGTAAGCGCAGTTCACGCAAAATGACATGCGCACGTATGTCATGTCCAAGGGATTTTGACATACAGTATAATGTCTCTCTTTACATCTAGGTTGGAAGTGTATACCACACAATCCAAGGTTGTATGTTGCATAAGACTATGCATTTGTAGGCCACAACTAAAAGTGATTTAGCAGAGACAAGCAAATTCTTTGTGGTGTTATAAAACAAAACTTGCTATACATCAAAGGTCATCACCGAAGGTTAAATCTTTAATAATGCTTTGATTTCTTGTTTTTCTTTCCACAGGGATTGCAAAAAAAGTAGTTGAGAACTCTCTTGTATTTGGTTATCAAGATGTAGGAAAAATCAGGTCAATGCCATTGACCTCTATTTTAGAAATGTTAGAAAAATTATTTACCCCCTTTTGGATTCTGCCCACGCATTCAAGAGGGACATCACAACTAAATTTTGTTCATTAACTTTCACAGAAGACAAATCCACTGAGAACTTTTGCTCCCCATGGTCATGGAATTGCTCCAACTGATGCAACTAAAAGTGAAAATGTCATTGTGCAGTATTGGTATAAATAAGAGAGTAACAACAGCTGTTAAATCCTAAATTACCCTGCTTATAATTGTATTCTTTAATTCTGGTGCTGGGTTTAAGTACAGATAGCTTGATACAAGCCTACACGCATTCAAGTATGCATGATTATGCCCGAATTTCCTCATGAGGGAGCAAGTGAGGCGAGCCAATCATGTTGCTCTATACTGTTGTCGTCAGGGCCATATAGAGACACGCTTCTGGGGGTATGAATATGCACATATGCGGCATTTTGGTCGTTCATCTACCAGAGTTAAAAATATCATTGCAATTTAAAAGATTTTAGTTATCACAATTATCTCAAACCAGATTATCTGTTCCTTTTCAGGGCCACTATCATGCATTGTTCTAATTTTGAATTTCAAGATGTTCACATGTCATATGCTTGCACTATAGGTCACTCAAGATCTCACTACCCAAATTATGATACCATTCCACCAAAGTGACTCACTTAATTTTCACAAGAATTCCTTGTTTGTGACGGACTGTGCCACATGAGCTTCAGACATAGCTGATGCTGTTTAAGTTCTTATACCACTCTAGCGAGTTGGATTTGGGTATCTTTATTCAGAATCCTTGTATCCGATGTCATGCTACATGCACTGCATATCACCATCACACATCACCCAGGATCTTCCTGCCACATTCTGGTACCATTTCAACAAAGTCCCATCAGATAAATTGCTCATAAGAAATCTCTCTTGTATCTAATGGTGGCTGCGTCCTGGTGTTGGCATGCCCAATAACTTGCTTGAATTTGTCCCAGATGTTTCTTATCTGTGACGGTTGACATTCTCAAGATACAGAATTTCCTCCAGTGTTTTTGCCATCAGGAAATACGGACAAAGCCTGTGAAACAACAAAAACCACAAGGGCAAATGTTACGATCTAGTTCATCACACAGTTGATCACTATAATTTATAGTACAACTACCTCAACCAATCTCTATCATGCGAGGTATCAAGCAAGGAGTTGGAATTTGCTAAACAGCCATTTCCGCTGGCGCCATGGCCTGGCAAGGCCAAATCAGCGTTCATGTGGAAACACATACACAAACCAACCAAGGCCCAACCTTTCATATCATACCCACCCTATCTACAAACCTAATCTTGAAGTTAAAATTTCTAATAATCTCGGCAAAAAATGCTCGTTGAAGCATTTTCCATCTCCTCTCAGCTCCAGATACTTGAATTTGAATCTTAGAATATTTTGTGGTGCATCAGTACTATTGAGGTAATCAACGCACACAAAAATGTAACATTTGAGGGATATTCAGTCTTGCAAATGATACGGCAGAATCGGCAAAGATCTCAACTTTTAAGGGTGGTTGACCTGATCATGGTAATTTTTATATGATGTTTTCTACCTTGCAAAAAAGCCTACACCAAAACCATCCGATTACAAATCGAGTCAAATTGGTCGAGCCAGCAAACATTTGTGATTAAAGTGTCCAAGGAAAGGTCGTGTTAATAAATGTGGTATACCACATTTACAGATGTTTTGTTTGTAACATTGAAAAAAGGAACATTTCCTGCGGACCGCAAATTTTCACTGGGTTAATGAGAGAAAATATGAATAATTCTTCTGATACCCAAATCTCAAATTTGATGAAGTAAGTGTGTGTGGGTGTTTTTGTGTGTGGTGTGTGGGTGGGGGGGGGGGGTTGTCAATTGGGTCACCCACCTTTAAAATTACAAGACATTTTCATGACTATTCCATGACCAAACAGCATCATTTCAAATTAATCCAGAATTGGTCTGCAAACACTGTTTTGAGTACAAGAAATGTCCTGCAAACATTGCTGCAAACCAAATATACCCACACTTCATTTTCCGTCTCTCATACTCTTTTTTGCAATCAAAATAACTTTGACAAAATCACGAATGGGATGAATGTGTCTAAGAGGCTGCATTGATCTACGGAAGAATTACAACAAGATATTTGATCCGTACCTAGCAAACAATTTGAGGTCAGCCAAGTTACTTGCTGCTGGCACCATGAGGACACTAGCCTTCTCCGCAGGAGTGAGATGATCATTGAGTGTCTCCATTATCTTCTGCTTACTATGACCTCTCATGCTGCTGTCATCCATTGACATGGTGGAGTAGGAGTCTAGACTGGTGCTGCGATCATCTTTTTTTTTTTTTTTTTTTTTAAAAATATTATCAATTAAGGAGACGCTGGTATGCCCCGTACTATAATGTTTAATTCGAGTTGGGCGATCAATGCTTGGAATGAAGTCATGAGAATATAACAAATTAATGAATTCATTAACTTGGGGGTCAGAATCGAGTGAGAGTAAATCGATATTGAAGTCACCCATTAAGTAGCATGGTTTCTTTTCAGTGGAAATAATGTTTAGCGTATTCCCCAGGTGAGCTATGAAATCAGAGTAAATAACATAATCTGGTTTGTAGATAATGCCGACAATTATTTTATCGGAGTTTAAGGAAATCTCAATGAAAATAGAATCGCAATCGGCACAGTCAAGGGAGAGGTCAGGTCTGAGGCAATAATTTAAATCGGGATGAATGAAAAGGGATCTGGTACAAGTTCAACTTTTTAGTTATAAGCAGTAACCTTGTTTGAAGAGCAGTGAGAATGTTAAGAGAGACTTTGCACAGTATTCCTGGGAATGGTAAGAGAGAGGTATGAATACGCACATATGCTTTGTTTTGGTCATTCATCTCCCAGAATTAAAAAATATGATTATAGTTTTAAAAATGTTATTTATCACAATTATCTCAAACCAGATTATCTGTTCCTTTTCAGGGCCACTGTCATGCATTGTTCATTTTTCACTTGACCAGCACCGACTGCGCATGTGATGTCTCAACCTGTAAAGGGCTTATTTCTTGTTTGTGATTGATTGTGCCACATGAGCTTCAGACATAGCTGATGCTGTATAAGTTCTTATACCACTCTAGCAAGGTGGATTCAGGCCATCTTCATTCAGAATCCTTGTATCCGATGTCATGCTACATGCACTGCATATCACCTCTACATATCACATAGGATCTTGCTGCCACATTCTGGTACCACTCCAACAAAGTCGCATCAGATAAATTACTCATAAGAAATCTTTGTATCTAATGGTGGATTCAGGCCATCTTCCTTCAGAATCCTTGTATCCGATGCCATGCTATATGTAGTGCATATCACCTCCCCCAGGATCTTGCTGTCACATTCTGGTACCACTCAAACAAAGTCCCATCAGACACTCATAAGAATTCTTTGTATCTAATGGTGGCTGCGTCCTGGTGTTGGCATGCCACAAGAACTTGCTTGAATTTGTCCAAGAGCGTTCTTATCTGTGAACGGTTGACGTTCTCAAAGTACATAATTTCCTCCAAGTGGTTTTTGCCTCGGAAATACGGACAAAGCCTGTGAAACAACAAAACACAAGGCAAATGGTTACGATCTTAGTTCATACAAAGTTGATCACTTATAATTTATGGTACAGACTACCTCAACCAATCTCTATATGCGAGGTGATCAAGCAAAGGAGTTGGAAGTTGCTAAAAGCAATTTCCGCTGGCCTGCCCAAGGGCCAAATCAGCGTTCATGTGGAAACATATACATCAAACCCGTTCATACATACCCTATCTTGAAGTTAAAATTATCTAATCGGCAAAAAATGCTCGTTGAAGCATTTTCTCCTCTCAGTCAAGACTACTTGAATTGATCTTAGATATTTTGGGCATCAGTACTATTTGAGGTATCAACGCACACAAAAATGTAATATTTGAGGGATATTCAGTCTTGCAAATGATACGGGCAGAATCGGCAAAGATCTCAACTTTTAAGGGTGGGTGACCTGATCATGGTCCTATTTTTATTATGTTTTCTCCCTTGCACAAAAGCCTATCACCAAAAACATCCGATTACAAATCTGAGTCAAATTGGTCGAGCCAAGCAAACATTTGTGCTAAATTGGTCCATAGGACAGTGTGTGTTAATAAATGTGGTATACCACATTTACAGATGTTTTGTTTGTAACATTGAAAAGAAACATTTCCTGGACCGAAATTTTCACTGGGTTAATGAGAAAAATATGAACTTTCTTCTGATACCCAAATCTCAATTTTGATGAAGTAAAGTGTGTGTGGGTGTTTTTGTGTGTGAGTGTGTGTGTGTGTGGGGGGGGTTGTCAATTGGGTCACCCACCTTTAAAATTACAAGACATTTCAAATTAATCCAGAATTGGTCTGCAAACACTGTTTTGAGTACAAGAAATGTCCTGCAAACATTGCTGCAAACCAAATATACCCACCCTTCATTTTTCCGTCTCTCATACTCTTTTTTGCAATCAAAACAACTTTGACAAAATCACGAATGGGATGAATGTGTCTAAGAGGCTGCATTGATCTACGGAAGAATTACAACAAGATATTTGATCCGTACCTAGCAAACAATTTGAGGTCAGCCAAGTTACTTGCTGCTGGCACCATGAGGACACTAGCCTTCTCCGCAGGAGTGAGATGATCATTGAGTGTCTCCATTATCTTCTGCTTACTATGACCTCTCATGCTGCTGTCATCCATTGACATGGTGGAGTAGGAGTCTAGACTGGTGCTGCGATCATCGGAGTCGACTGTAGGGTGCAAACAACACAATGCACAAACTTACACTTGGAAAATACTGCAAGTTAAAACTTGCAAGATCCCCCTGACAGTGGGCAAATATGCAAATGAGCTCATTAATATGCACAAATAGTGATGACACAGTGCATGGGTATGCATGCACCACTATCCACATACCAAGTGTCATAAAAATGGGACACTGGGATCTGGTAGAAGTTTTCGTAATTAGCCAATCAGAGCAAATATGCAAATGAACTTATTGATATGCATAATAATAACGACACAGTGCATGGATATTACTTGCATTCACCACTACCCACATACAAAGTTTTGTCAAATTTAGATATTGGGATCTGGTACAAGTTCAACTTTTTAGTTATAAGCAGTAACCTTGTTTGAAGAGCAGTGAGAATGTTAAGAGAGACTTTGCACAGTATTCCTGGGAATGGTAAGAGAGAGGTAGTGCACGTTTTCAGGGGAATATGGGTGGAAAAGTCTGAAATACACAAAGAATGACCTTTGCCTACAGACCTGTCTGTCACAGTGTAAGTAGCAGTAGATACTTAGGTCATGTGGTGCAAGTGTCATCTAGATCGGGTCAGGGGTGTGATGGTTACAGGTGGAGACAGACGTCGACATCGATTTTCTATGGCAAAAATTCCCCCCTTCTTCGCTAAAGCACCAGAGGGATAATCAAACGGGAATAAAATTTGAGCAAGGGACAGTGAACCTGCCACCTCCTATATAATGTAATACAACTTGCACACCGCTTACTTCAAAGTCAAAATTGAGACATTATAGCCACGATCTTTATACAGTTTGCACACAATACCAAATGCATGGTCCCGTTCCCATAAATTTAGCCAAAAAAATTACAGGAAACGCATTTTGACCTCTTTTTTTTTCAAAATTTTCTTTGCTGTGCTTCTTCAACCTATCTTCTGCTTCAAGTTCTCAAAATGCTAATGCCACACCAAGAAGCAAAAGCGGCCCTATATATATTTTGGTACATTAAAAATACCAATATTGTTTGGTACTGCTGTGTATCTTCACAACAAAATACTGTTACAATATTCTATGATCACCCCAGGTCCAGAAATCACCCACTCACCAAAGAAAGAGACCAGGCACAGTATCATCATGATGGGAATCCTGTTGAATATTCATATCCCCTTTTCCCAATAAAGGAAATATTCCAATTATAATTGTATATGTAAACATTATTGCTTGTCTTTTTCAAGAGAGTTTATATCACCAGTTGAGTGTTCTATTTTATACATGATACTTAGAGATCCAACTAGTGCATTTTTGTGCTCAAAAAGGCCTTCAGACACCCCTATTTGCCACATTAAAAATTTCGGTGCGCCAACAACAGGCCTAGTATGCTGGTCCCATGCTAGCATCGGTCACGCCCAACCTTATGACGTCACTGGCGTCCAGAAACCTTGATCATTTTTGTACTTCCCCAAGGCTTCACTTGCGGGGAAGGGCCGGGATGAGGCCGTTATAGTGGGATCATTCGTAAAGTATTACAGGTATAAAATAGTAACAATTCACAAACCTGGTGAGATTATTCTTATTTATACGAAATGTTCCAACTAGTGCATGACTGCCACAGTACTGGTCACTAGGTGGAGAAGTGGAGCCGGTAGTCTCAGTTGTAGCGGGATTTCTCGCCATGTGTTCTTTTACTGGAAGCTGAAATAATTTTGCCCCAAAATACTGCCATATATATATAAAAAATGAGTAAAATGTTACATCAGACATATGTATCAAAGCACTAAAAGTTATAAAACCGGCACTCCTCACTTATAGCATGGTGGTTAAGGATGGCATGGCATCCCCTATATACTCTGCTGCTTTGCTGACAGGATGGTTTTCGCCACGGATTTGATACTTGTAAGGATATCTTTCATATAAACGTTCTGGAAAGTTGTAGGCGTCCTCCATACTGCTGCTTCCCATATAGCAGATATTTTCATATCCTAAAGTGAAGCCCAAGATGTTGCCTGAATCTAATTCATTGAGCAGGGGTAAAGGCTTTCGGATGTTACGGTCCACAGTTGACGAGGCTTTCACTTTCAACGCATCAGAGATGAGGGAAGTGACCAGCATGGAAAAATGTAGCTTTGTTGAAGGTTTGGAAGGGTTAGTTGTAGTGATGTGAAGACGTGATCAGATATTGAGGAATCCATAGATTTCCTTAAGAAGGCAGTAAGGTCAAAGGTAGGTAATAATGTGGACGAGCTCTGATGGACATCCAGCGTTATCTACAGGATCAGTGTATTCTGGAAGCTCTGGAAGAACTATAAGCTGAGGTGCATAATTGAGTGTCTGGGTTTTGGCCATGATGAAACCAGAGCACGAGAAAGTAGAGTGACATAGTGAGAATCTCAATACTTCTTGTCTATAGATAACGCATGGATTTCTGAAAATCGTCTGGTAGATTTTCAGCCATCAGAAGGAATGCTGTCTTTCTAGTCAAATCGAGAAGAGTGGCTGCCTTTGTCCATGGACCTGTCAAACGGTTTGCCGGCGACGTACTGAAGGACCTTCCGAGGTGAGTTGAGGGATAGTAAAATAACCGACGACAACTCAACACAATTTGTGTTATATCGTGTCATTACAGTTGTCATTTACCAGTAAATATAAAAACAACGCACTATTAAAAACTTCAGTTCAATTCAAATTACAATTAACAATTCCAAAAGGATACACCTAATACCAGTGATGAACCAGAGCATCACCTATTCCAGTATAAACAAGATAAACAAAACTAATTGCAAGATAACGTAGAAAACTGCATAATTAAAAACAAGTTCAAAAGATATACTGATAAATTATAACTATACAAAATCATAGACCGATGGACAAAGTCATCACTAATCATGTCCCAAGCAAATAAAAAAACTTCAACTCAAAATAAGATAATCGACAATCACAACAGAACATGCAAACATGAGCGATCCCCTTTACAGACCAAATAGATGGTCTCATACATGTAACTGTTTTATAATGGCTCCACTACACTTGGGCATTAGCCCCAATGATAGATTTGTCAATTACATCATCATTATACAGTACAAACCCCATACATGGCTAATATTTACTATCAAAAAAAAATAAATAGGTGGTCTTACTATTGTCAAATGTAATTGATAAATTGTCTGTGTTGTTTTTTCAGTAATTGATTTAAGCTACATGTACTTAAACGAGTTAATACCAACAGAACATCTAATCATACAAATACACAGTCGATATCATCACACATTATATCTAACAAAATTTAAATACAACCGTCTGTTCAAATAACAGCGAGTTGCCCTTTTAGTCAGCTTTTACGACATGCAGGGGAACACATCGGACCAAAAGTCTTAAACAGAACGCAGGGGGGGCCCCCATTTAGGTCGCATTTTCCAAGACATGCAGGGGAACACATCGGGTCAATTCTAAACCCCGAACCCGCTTTAGTTTTTTGGGACGTATGAAGGAAGTAGTGTTATATACACACATGTATTTCAGCCTATACGTTACCCATAGATTCGTTTGCCGACTTTGTACGTGGAAATTCACTC
>JAMKCH010040038.1:0-13444 GCA_023653785.1 Ophioderma brevispina
ATGTCAATGGTTCACTTCAAAACGCATTTTCTCATGCAAATTGATGGTAACAATATTATTTTATATGCATGACTAACCATTTTGCTAAGGGCAAAATCAGATTGTTTTAGTTTTTTTGGCCTGTATGACCGCAATACAGCCATGTGCCTCGTAAGCGATGCGGTGTGGCGGGCGAAACTTAGGACTATTAGTTTCAATGCATATTTTTCTACTTGTTTCATAAAAATAGACTTACACGAGTTTAGCTTTTTCCGACCGTACTCAAGTAGCCCGATATTACTATTACATTTTAAATTGGTTTATCAACTAGACGTAAAAGTTGGTGCACGGGCCATTTGATGCATGCGTAAAGGTAGCACAAGATTGGTCGCAACGGTCAATGACAAATTTCGTCATTTCTCAAATATGGAGAAGCCCTACACGTAAAGTCTGTATTACTTTTTAAAACCCGCGATTAGCGCTGAAAAATTGTGCAAATTTTCTGGGTTATCCAATAAGTAACAGGCAATTTTTCTTTGTTTTCACCGTGCAATTTGTTTAACCCTCTTATAAGGTGTGCACATTATTTTTTTTACTGGAAAGTGGAGAAATTTTTTTTTTTTTTTAATTTTTTAGGTTTTTTCTTTTTTTAAAAACTTCTAACCCCCACCCCCTTGGAAAGTCTAATGGTGTGTCCCTAAGGCCCCGGGAAAATTGTGTTTTCTCAGATGGGCTCTCGCGTTCATATATCTAGCGACGCGGGGATGTTGGTAGTGGTGTCCCCTCCCGCTGAAAGTCAACGAAACCCTTGCCAATGTTCGCTGTCCAAAAACTCATTTGTCTCATGCAAATTTGATTAAACAATGTGAAATTGTAAGTGGTTCACGTTGTAATTGGATTTGAACAAGGTAAAAAATTAAAATATAATTAATTTCTTTGTGTATTATCACGTTAGATCATAGGCCTATGTAACGTGTTCGTGGAGAATTCCTATATCAACGACACGAGACCACCACATTCCGCATCAAATTTGACAATTATGTTGAAATATGAATTCGTCCCCTAATACTACTTGAATCAAAAAATGTGCACGGAGTGCAGATACCTTGACCTTGATAAAACACCTGATTCATAGATCATCGTTGTTTTTTTTAAAAAGCCATCTAATATACTTCCAGTGTTGAAAAAATTAAAGAAATCGACTGAAAAATAAGCCAGTTATGATCAAATTTTGTAAGCACCCTCCTTTTACTCCATTCCAATGGATTTATACAGTTAGAGCAAGATATTGCGTTAAAGTACGATATACGGGGTATAGCATTATGAAAGTAATTATGACCCTTGGCTATCTGTTTAATTGATTTATTTTTTTTATTTTTTTTACAGTGTACAGTAATGAATTAAATGTTCACACAAAATCTCACCAATTATCATGATGTGTAAATTCCTGTCATTCACTGATTTCCAGCGATTCCAATAAGGGTCTAAACTCTTAGCATTATCCTAACACAATGGAAGATGCTGTTTTCTTGCTTTGCAATGGTGAATTGGTGTTTGGATTTGTCATATCACTTGACACATTGGTAAAAATAGATTTAGTGATTAGTCCGTAGTTTTAAATATTCAAGACAATTTTAAGTTTAGTAAAGGAAATTGACAAATTCATCAGAAATTTACATTCCTCACAAACACGATTTAATGGTGTGTAATCCCATTGCAATGGAGAAAAAGTGGTGTGTGCTTTACAAAACCCGCCATATCTAGCGTAATATTTTCAGTCGATTTCCTTCATTTTTTCAACTCATAAAGTAAATTAGACGTGTTTTATAAAAACAACAACAAATCTATGAATAGTGATTGCATTAAGGTCAGATCATCTTTAAAGTTTATCCTTGCACATTTTTGTTTGATTCACGTATAGTATAATGCTTATAAACATTGTTCATATGTGGCAGGGACGTCCCCAGACCATTTTAATGGGGGGATGCGTCGTGTTCCGACAAAATCAGGGGCCGGATGCAAAAAAAGAATTTTCAAAGTTTTCCGGCTTCGCTTCGCTCGCCAGCGTAGACCCAAATTTTTTTTCACTCGGTTCGAAATTCTGAAGGCGGGGGGGGTGGGGGGGGGGGGGGGGGGGTTCACCCGCAACCGAAATCAAGATACTTTACAGCTATGAAGTATAAGCTTAGAAAGAGTTTCATATGTGCCAGGGGAACGTCCCCAACTCATTTTTAATGGGGTGTGGAGTGAGTCTGGTTTTCCGACAAAATCTGGGGCCGGATTCAAGAATTTTCAAATTTTCCGGCTCGCTTGCGCTCGCCATGTAGACCCAAATTTTTTTTCACTCGTTCGAAATTCTAAGGGCGGGGGGGGGTTCAACCGCAACCGAATCAAGATACTTTACAGCTATGAACAAACAACAACAACAGATGTGGACGAGTGGCACCACCGATAATCCACCCTTCAATCAGTTGCGCCGACCTTATACCCTTTCGCCGCCAGTCAACATTTGCCAACAGAATTTTGTAAATGGGGGGGTCACACCCCCCCTCCCCCCCCCCCTCGGGGCGGCCCCTGCATATGTGACCCCTTTTAAATCCTACAGGAAACAAACCAAGTATAGGTCCCGCACTGAAATCGGGTCTATAATTTCCTTATAGGTGTCAACGAAGTTTTTGGTGCGTTCATATTGGGTTCGTAGTGATTTCATCTAGATAAGACCATATATTTCTTAACCTTGTATTGGCTACAGAAATGCATTGAAGTGAAAACAAAGGCGATTTTTATTTGCTTAATTCCAATGTAAACATACTAGGCTGTAAAACATAGTCGATTTGAAATTGTTCACAATTTGTGACCAAAGAAAATGATTCCCAGATTATTCATTTCACATAGGGATCTGTTTTGATAAAAGCTTACATTGGTGCAGAATTCGCCATGGATATTACCTAATTTTTGAATACCCATACTTATTTAAGACATGGAAACTTTCATTTGCACCTTACGCACGATCTCCCTTCCCTCTGTCTCTCTCTTTCTCTCCCTCTCTCTTTCTCTCCCTCTCTTTTGCTTTTCTTCTCTCTCCTCTCCTTCCCTCTGGTCTTTCTCCTTCTTTCTCTCGCTCTTTTTTTCTTCACAAAAATTGTGTGCGCGATCGCCCGCACCGGCGCCAGAGCTTGCGCCGCCCTGATTAATAATTGTATAATTTGTCTTCAGTCTGTGTTCTACCGTGGCCCATTCCTCTTACATCTTCTAATTCAAGAAGCAGTGATTTTTAATTGAGGACCCTTCCGATTGACATTTTTTATGGAGAAAAGAAGCACAAACATGGGGGGAATAAAAATACTTGATAGGGTCGGAAGAACGCGATAATCAAGATAAGGAATTTGAAATAAAGATGGGGATTAAGATTATAGATCAGTTAAAATGTTACAGAGTTAAGAGAGTATATATGGATTAAATTAACTGAGACAGGAAAGAAATCACGATTAAGAGTAAAATTGGACAAATGGAAAGTGTAAGAAGGTTAATTTGGTTAAATATCATTAAAATTAGAAAGTGGACAGTAGTATCGACAAGTAAGACCAACTCGATCATTTTTAAATAAGGGGCCCGGGTTGTTTAAGTAGAGAAAGCTGATATAGTCCGCTGGGCAGACACAGTACGGGCACCATAGACAATAACAGAATAAACATATGAAACTAATGCTGCGTGAAGAGTCACTGATTGAGTGCCCCATTCTTACCGTTTGTAACCGGGGAACCTATGTGTACGGAGGACTATAATTACTTTACACCGGGTATTTTTGCACACATTTTAAATGTATCAGATCTCAAGAAACGCCGCGTTTTTTATGTAATAATATCAATAACCCTGTGTTAGACTTCTTCATGGAGTATTCAGAGGATAACCACAAGTATCAAGTATGATTTAGAATTTTCTTCGTGCACGACCCGAAAAAGATCAGTGCATGCTTTTCTATCGGGACGAATAGTAAGCAATTCAAAACATGTTTTTTTTATTTTATTTTTATTTGTGTGTCCAGTAAACCTTCGAAATATTCTCGTTAGGGGGGCTTCTACAAACCGATCAATGTGTGCCAAATTGAGTGACGAATCCTTCGTCAACAAATCTCCTCCTGATGCAGCGATGTTTATTAAAATAACAAAATTAAGATTTTTGAAAATTTGCCCCAAGATGATTAGTATTGGTTGTATCCGTATAATATATTGCAATAAATGTTAATGGTTAGAATGAAATATTAGGGGACTAATTTTGGGATTGGTTAATTAGATTATGATTTGGCTAATGTTCAGGCGATCATGGATTAGTAGATAAAAAAAAGAAGGTACATTACTATTATGGGTTAAGAATGGGGATTTCGGTCATGGACTTGAGTTCAGAGGATAGACCACTCATACTCTGGTTAGGTCTACAGAAGCAACTTTCTGGAAGATATCAAAATTAGAATACAAAAACTTGAGAGTTGCGGCCCTGGTCGGCTTGTAATACATACATCCGCCCTCTTCAGGCATGTCAGGTAAAACGTGAGCTCTGCTCCAATTGATGCATACCATCTAAGCTATCTGTACTGTACATAAAATCAAAACGAGCGTGAGAGATCTCCCTTTTAGAGCGGTTAGAGTTGAGGAGGATGTGCTGGGTTAAAATTTAGACAATTTAATCCAGATAATCGACTTGTTAATCCTGTTGCAGTGTAAAAAAAGTGAATGTCTTTCTAGACTGGTTATAGTACACGATGCCATTTTTTAATTAGTACGGCACATTTAGTTCAGAGGTGTTAAAGGTCCCAGGAATGCAAAATAGATGGCTTGTGGTTGTGTCAAGTCTACAAGGAGGGAACAGAAAAGCATTCAATGTTTGGGTTGGTTGATGATATCATTTGTGGCGTGTTCTATAATATTCTTCCGCCGATGATAGTTTTACCGCTGCAAGGATCACATATCTACGCATGCGCCAATTTAAGATTAAGCTTTGCAGTATAAATAGTGCCGTTTGATAAAAACAGGGACGAGTGCAGATTACTTCATGCAATTCAGTTCCATCTTTCGCGATTGCGTGTTTGGCAGCGGTTTAAAAACCTATCACGGCGGTAAAGATATTATAGAACAGCGCCATTGATTTTTCAGAGAGTAATAGAAATATCCAGGTGACTGGTGTGAATCTAAATTCATGACACTGACTGAAAAGTCCGTAGTTTCACTAATGATGTCACTGGTAGTGTATTCTTTTATGCTCCGTTGGAATGGAAGTCCCATATATAAGATTTGGAGTAGGTTTATCCTCTCATTTCTGGGACCTTTAAGGCCCATCATCTGGAGCAAATTGACTTTCTGATAGAAGTGTAACATTTGCGCTACACGGTATACGCGACCTAGTGCGCCCCGCCGCGGTGGCCAGTTCAACTGGGTGCATTCACATTGATGTTTCCACATCCAGGTTAATAACACGTCTTGCTCTATAACCCTATGTTTTGAATGCCAGGGTACCAATATGACATTCTTTTTAAAAATATTCTGTCACCTAATGCTTCAATATGGCGCTCAAGTTGCCACAAAAATGGAACCTTTCTTAATCTTGCTCAAAATGATATGGACTGATTATATGTTCTCTACACCATTGTTTTTAGGGTCAAAGAAGTCAAATATGACAGATTTTAAAAATATCAGTCCTTGTCTTTTTTTAATTCTGAAAGCCATTTGGTTTGTCTTTGAGATCTATTAAGGCAATATATACTAACAAGACTTGTAATTGTCAAATTAAATAAAAAAGATCACTCCTGGAAGCGCCAATTTTCAAAAAAGGGGTGTTGGACCTGGTGGACGTCAATAGTTCTTGAAATGCAACACGGATCTAAAAAACCGCTCAATAACAAAATGTTGCAGTGAGTGTACATAAAAATAATTGGAAAGTGAACATGCGAAACATACGAGGGCAGGTATGGTAAATGATATCATGTTGATGTGTGCTGATTTCACCACGGTACAAAGATTTTGAAAATGGCAGCTCATGTAGGTTGCTATTTTTAATTAATTTAATTACATGACTTGTCTCAGGTGTTTTCATATCTTGTTTTTTCTAAACATATCACTAAATACTGAATTTTGTCGAAACACAAAATACACGCCTTTTTTGTCTATACTTCAGTTAAATATCTTGCCTGTGTTCATAGAAAGGTGAAATTGTCATTCAGATCCATTGCACTTGCAATGTTGTATATGTCAAGCCTGTCTTCTTGCACTGACACTGCCCTCTGCATCCCTTGGTACATCTACGATTGATGGTTACACGATATGGTTCACCAGTAGATGGAACGGTCATCCATTTCATCTTTCACTGTGTATGATGTTTCAAAAGTCCATCCCAAGTCTGCTGGATTTAGCAACTCTGATATCATATTCACAACAAATACTAGGCTAATGCATCTTGTTTTGGTGAAATGTTTCCAATTTCTATGCTTTTTCTGAGTTAATAACATCTGTCTTTTACTATTAATGCCTACATTAACGGATGTTAATATAAACTAAAACAAAGTTGACAATGGAGTCTGTGAAAGACGTGGAATTGAAAACTTGACCACCAGACATTCGATCTTAAGTAATGTCTACAAACGATAACGTACCATTTTTCCTCATTTAAATGTTTTTATTTAAATGTAATTCTGTACAATAATACAATTGAAGACTACAATGGAGGATGGTTCATTTCCAGCATTCCCTCGATCAGCAGGCTGACAGGATTGTTATATGATAGATTCGGGCAGTGTTGACATTTGAGTCCTTCCATTGCGGTCTCCAATCTTGGTACTCTTTTTATGTGCAATATCATTTTAATGTTAATGTCTTTTTTACAATTTCTGTTTGGTCTTTTGACCATAGAGGCTATTTTGATAAACCATAATACACTTTATACTAATGCTATTGTATTATGGGCGGTAAATGGTTACGTTTTTAGGAAAAATACACAATTCAGTATGGCGCGATTAAAAAATCATATGATGAGGCAGTGGAACAAATTACAGCTTCCGACTGGACAAATGCAGTGCGACACATCCTTAATGTGGAGAGCTCTTATTAGGAACATCTGTGTCATTTAAATAATAAATTAATAATTGTCACTTAAAAAACGCTACAACAAAGTATCTAAACGCTGTACATAATCACACAAACACAACAAATGCAGTTTCTTAATTTATAAAATAATTGAAATACAATATAAATTAAATATAAATCCAATGATTTTAACATGTCAATTACTACAAAAGAAAGAAAAAGGTTCAGCATATGACCAACTTGCTACCTATACTAACTCATACGGGGATACACCTGAACAACCAACCACTAATCGTTGTATGTCCACGCGGATCAGTGTACTCTCTTAAAACGAAAGAGTGAAAAACCACTCTAAAAGAGTGAAATCTCACTCCAAAAAAGAGCCAGCTGAGTGACGCATCTTTTAGAGTGAGATCCACTCAAAATAAAGAGTGAACAAAATAACTCTAAGGAAAGAGTGAACTGATAACTCCTTTTTAGAGTGAACTAGTCACTCTTATAGAGTTGTGATTCTTTAGGAATTTTGTTTGTTTGGTGAGTATATTGTATGTGTAGGTCATAATTCATAGCATCGTGACATGAATGAATATTGTGGCGCATCATTGGCATGATTCAGTGAGACATGCATGATTGTGGCACGCATGACGTGTATGATCACGGTATGCATGCCCGTGACATGCATGATGGTGCGTTTCGTACATGTGTAAGCCTAGCCTGGCCGGGAGCCTGGCGCAGACTACCGTATGTGCGAGTGATAATACAGTAAATAACATTTAATGCTTCTCCACACTTTGTCTGTAAATGCTATGAACTGTGACCGACACATACAATACACTCACCCGTGAAGATATCTATGATTTCTTCACTAATTTAAACTTCATTCAACCGTTTGCTGACGGTCTCACTTAACTCGTCCGCCATGTTGTTCGAAAATAATCACGCGATTTGCGGCGTTTCTGATTGGCTATTAGTTCACTCCGAAAAAGAGTGAGCATTTTCTCACTCTTTTAGAGCTAAAATCCGGTCGATAAGAGTTCAGAGTGGGCTTCACTCCGAAGAAGAGTGGCATTTTGAACCACTCGGTAAGAGAGTGAGTTTTTTTTTTTTTTTTTTTTGAGCTAAAAGCCACTCGATTAGAGTTAATTTAAAATAACTCGAAATTCAGAGTGATTTTTCACTCTTTCATTTTAAGAGAGTAAGTTGATATCACAGTCAGTGACCACCTCAGGGCTCAGGAGTCTCTAGCCCTACCCAACTGATAACAAACCTGTGAAGCCTGGGCAATCGGAATGCCGAGAAGAATAAGAACTAAAAAGTAAGAAGAGAAAAACATCAGAGGTAAAACTCACTTAAACTCATTCACTCTGATAAAAAAAAGTATGTGTTTAGTCTAGTTTTAAAAGTGGAAACAGTTGGTGCATTTCTAACAGCTTCTAACATCCAACGGAAGGCTGTTCCACAGACGGGGAGCTGCAATGGCAAATAAAGCATAGTCTTACATCGTGGACCAGCGCTAAGAGAAGACCTTTCGACGATGAGCCTAGAGAACAACTTTGAATATAATCCGAGATAAGTTCCTCAAGGTACTTGGGAGTTATACCATTTCGTATCTTATATGTAATAAAGACTTTTTAAACGGATGCCAGTGTAGATTTTCAGAACAGGCGAAATGTGATCATTGGTTTGCCAAGTGACGATTTTTTACTGCTGAATCTGTACACGTTGTAAAGGTACAATATGACTGAAAGGAATACCACACAACAGAGAATTACTCAACTTGAACACTTATTTCTAATCTTGATCTTCGCAGAATCCTATATCCTATGGGACTTTAAATATATGATTTACTAAAACAAAGCAATGGCTCATTTCGTAATCGTACCTAAACGGCCTTTCTGGTGCAGGATTCAGAAATATAATCACCAAACCCACTCGTGTGACTAAAACGACGAAGAGCCTGCTAGACCATTGCTAACTAACAACTAAAATATGGTCTCCCAACAGCCCCAATATTATGTGATCCCCATTCCCTATAACATCAGTGATCACTATATGACGTACTGCACCAGGAAGGCAAAGAAACGATATATTTTAATACCCATAATACTGTTAAATTAAGATCACTGAAACTATGAAAAAAAAAACAACGTAACATTGCTTCCCACCTGGAGAGTGCGATTGGGTCCCTGTCCTACTCAGTTACTGCGTTAACACAGCTTGGATGAATTTTACATCCATTCTAGACTAATGTGATAGACACGGTGCTCCAATCAAGAATGTTCGTATCAAACAACATACGCAGCCTTGTAATGACGTCCGAAATTATTGAAAAATTAGCAACGTAACAAAAGATGCAACTCATTAACCAAGGTAGCCACAATGAGTCTTTCAGTGAATTTTCAGCTTTCCGTAATTCAATTCACGGAGGATAAAGAAAGCTAAGCTTAATTACTTTAGGAACAAACTTTACAAATAAAAATCACCAAAGAACATTTGAAAATTTCAAGGACCTGGATACAGTGCCAATCTGACACTCTAAAGCCAAATTGTCTCAGGACAATGCTCTTTAATATCGGACTACATCAGCCGTTTGTAATAAGATCAATTATTTTTCACTATAGAGATGCTCAATCTTTGACTAATCAACTACCTCTACCCGCAATTTGTTCGGTATTACTTCTGTTAGTTTAGGAGCTTTATCAGGGTACAGCACTCCAGTGAGTTCTCTTGCGGTGAAGTAGATGTTGACTTTGTCTACCAAGAACTTTCTAACCAAGATATGAACAAATCTTTGGGCCCTGACGAATACTCTCCTAGATTTTTGAAAGATGTGCCTGACAACTATCTCCAGTAATTACTCATATTGTTAATCTGTCAATCACCTTCCAGCACGGTCCCCAAATGACATGAAACACTTGCCAAGGTTACTTCCCATTTTTGAAAAAGAAAAAGTCGTCTTGAATTGCGGTAAATACCGGCCCATAAGTTTGCTTGGTATGTTTTTCCAAGGTCGCTCGAGAAATGTGTCTATGTGCAGGTTCAAGAATATTTCATTTCTAAAAATCTCACGTCTTATTGACCCACTGAACTACATAAGATCTCAAATATCAAGGGGAAATATGTTGGCATGTGTTCTGTTGGATGTCCAGAAAGGCATTTGACAGTGTGGAACCACACCATTTGATGCCACAGCGGAGGCTATGGCATTAATAAATCCTCGTGGTTTGCCTCATTATTTCCAAACTGGCAAATTTGTTGCATTGATGGCATCGTGTCTGAGCGCAAAGAAGTGCCTTGTGGTGTTCCTCAAGGGAGTCTTTTAGGCCCTATTACTTTACCTAATTGTTATAGAGTTCAACGACATGGTATTGTCTGTGAACAAAAGCTTCTCTTGTATACCGCCGATGACAGTGTCATTATAGCCAGTGATGCAAACCGGGGAACCATTGGCTGATAGCTTGAGCAGTGACATGACGTCTTTTAAATAGGTGCTGGTTTACAACCAGCCTTTCCTTACATGCTGGAAAAACGGAACTTATCTTGTTTACGGTTCAAACAAAAAACTTAGTACAAGGTTTGATAACTTTCATGTCTTGTAGAAGTCAAAATCAAACCAGTAATTCTGTCCAATATCTTGGAGCTTTCTGATCAACATCTCTCTGGGAAGTCGAAAATGGTTGATTCCCCATAGTGATGAACGCCACTGCAGATTGAACGTTGCTGTATAGGCACTCAAATATTTCTGCCAAAAACTTCGCAAAGATCTTTGCTCCTCTCTCTCATCCAAGTCATCCTGCTTATTGCTCGTGCAGTCTTGTACCACCGGCTTGACTAAAAATATCAAAGGAAGTTGCAAGTGTTTCAAAACAAACGGTCCGGTTTCATCTTTACATTCCCCCAGAGAGCAAGGTCGGCAGCTAATCTCCAGTCACTCACTATCTGGATAGACAAAAAGAACTAGGCAATTGACCGTTTACTCATGTTTCACAAAGTTTTTAATTGTACTGGCCCCTCTTACCTCTATCAATTTTTCACACGAACATCTGCTTCCACGGGCTTAGCCACCAGAGCCCAACGACAATTAATTTATGTACCACGTTGTCAAGGGTCAAACCTTCAAATCTTTTGTATACCAATCTATACTCGACTGGAATTCCATTGCAAGCAGTATTAAACACACCCATGAGCCTACAAACAGGCTCGAAAGATTCCATCTCAGCCAATATGTAATGTCCCAAGAGCATGCTTTTTTTTAGTCTACTCATTGCAATGGTTCATCACCTTTCTGTCTCAGTTTGGAAGCTTTGGATAGCACACCCTTGTCCTTTTTTTTTGCTGGACCCCTTGGAAATGTTTTGCATGGCAACCAGACTCAATGGTTTATCCTTGTCCTTTTCTGGTTTTTTGGTGTCTTTATATCCTTGTATTTAAGTGTTTTGTATACCTGTTGTATCTGTACCGGATTATAAAAAAACCAACAAATCAAGGATTACAGGCATTTGTTGACTTGATGTATTGCAGAACCCTCTGCTCCTACATTCTATTGGGAAGTATATGTAGACCATCCATCTGCTTTCACAGTCAGCCACTAGATCGTGGTAATTTGCACTTCTTTCTTGCTATCAACTTGGATAGGTTCACCTCCATATGTAATGATCACTGGTCGTTTGTTTTGGTAGAACAAATAGTGATATCTTGTCCTCTTAGCCGTCTCAGTATTGTTGATGTTCCTCATCCATCACAGCTATCCAACTCATTGGCCTTCTTCACCGAATGTTGGTTGGCTCTGTCTTAGGCAGAGATGTAAGACTTATTTCGATAGTTGTACCATCAGCTGTGGCGAAAGGCTATGGTAGAGATGGAGTTCAGATTCTCAGATGCGATTTTTTTTTTCTGATTTGCCTCTACGAGTCTAATGGCAAGCATAAATGCCATAACGTATTTCCACAACGAACCGTTGCGACATTTCGGCAACGCCTTGCAAGAAAGTAGCAACGCGTTCAAGAAAGTAGCCAACGCGTTTGCGGCGTCGGCCAATTAAATGACGAATTTCCTGTGACGTATTTCAAAAATTGACCCACAACGCGTTGCGAAATATCTAGCAACGCACTGTGGAAACTCACAACGCGTTGCAAGCCTTCACAACGCGCGGCGACCTTCACAACGCGTTGCGACCTTCGCAAGCGTTGCGAAGGTTACACCAAGACCTAGTGGTCATTACGTATTGCCGCAACGCGTTGTGAGAAAGTAGCAACCGTTTCGACTTTTGGCAACACGTTGCGGCGTCGGCCAATCACAAATCATACATTTCTGTGACGTATTTCAAAAATTCCACAAAACGGTTTCAGCATTACGTTATGACCCTTATGGCCTTCACAACGCGTTGCAAGCCTTCACAACGCGTTGCGAGCTTGACAACACGTGTAACTTCACAAGCGTTTGAAGGCAAAAGAGTCATAACTATATGCGCAAAACGCGTTGCGAAGGTTGCAACGCGATTGTGAAGGTCGCACGCCGTTGTGAGTTTATATTTTTGAAATAGTCACAGATTTCATGAGTTTGATTTGGCCGACCCGCACAGCGTTGCTGAAATGTTCGCACGCATTGCTGAATGTCGCAACAGCTTGCCGAAATGTCGCAACGCGTTGTGACTTTCTCACAACGCTTTGCGGCAATACGCTATGACCCTTATGGCTTGTACCTAGCAACGCGTTGCGAAGCTTGCCAACGCGTTGTGAAGCTCGCAACGCCGTGTGAAGGCTTGCACACAGCGTTGGCAAGTCTCATAGCAACGCGTGTGGGTCGAGTTTTAGAAAATACGTCACAGAAATTCATGATTTTGGATGCCGACACCGCAAACGCGTTGCTGAAATGTTCCGCAACGCGTTGCCGAAATGTCCAACGCGTTGCTACTTTCTCGCAACGCGTGCAGCAACCACGTTATGGCCTTTAGCTTGCCATAGACGTACGGTGCTCAGACCTGTAGAGATTGCTTTCAGTGTTTGATCATAAGCGCCGAGGTTGTATCTTCTACAAAAACTTCATAGCGCCAGCTCGTGCATGATATAGGCCCAGATGGTAAACGTAAAACATGTTCACAGTTTGGCCGTTTGAGATGTTCTTGATAATCAGAGGCGGAGTGGGTAATCAATCCGGCCGTGGAAGAATTGACTTGACCGGCCGCATGAAGCATATGAAAATCAAAGGACCTATAAAAACGAAACAAGCAAAACACAACAACAACAATAGAACATTATTGATCGAACATTCCTAAGCCATAATGTTAAATGTAGACCCCCCCCAGGCCACTGCCATCTATGTTAATCACTTGGACAAGGTCTTTGTTTTTGCAGAGAGGATCAATGTGGCTTCAAAAAGGACAGTGGAACCAC
>JAMKCH010040039.1:0-13550 GCA_023653785.1 Ophioderma brevispina
GATATTTTGGCAGCCATTTTGAAATTGTCGGCCATCTTGACCTGGACTTCAAAAAATTGGCACCTACCTTTAATATGCCTTCTATGTAACCCAAACAACAAGTGTGCCAAGTTTGGTGCTTTCAATCCAGCGGGTCACGAATTTTTCACTATGCTACTGAACTAAAAAGGTTAAAAGATCTAATTGTACCATATTTTTGTCACCGTTTGGCAAAGAAACAACTGCATATAGGTATTCACTGTGGTTATTTTGGCATCCAAAGTGGATTTCAAAATGGGCTTTTTTATTTACTGCATTTCGTGATGTATATTACGTTATCCATACTAACATCTTGAAAACGAATGACATTGTAATAGATTTACACCGTATTTCATGGCAAGTGTAAATTGATTTTAAGAGGTTTGAAATATTCTTACCAAAGGCAAATAAATTTATAGCCATCAATAAAGCGGTTTCTATCAGTATTGAAAAAAAACTCTTTCTTGTTTGGAAATTTTCATAAGAATCGATATCAAACACAATATACTTAAAGAAACGGCCGTTTAAAGTACAATTTGTCCTCATACCAGCAATTGCTTTCACCATATTCATTTCTGATCCGTCTCGCACCATTTTGCAAGAAATCATGAATTCAAGTCTTCAAACGTCTTTTAAAATCAAAATTTATCCGAGATGCATATTGGATAACTTCATATACAAGGGCACAAGGAAAACACAACTTAATTTGAAGGTTCAAAGGTAAAAATATAGGATGAGTGGTGTTCATACCTTTTGTTTGTTTCCATGATGTTTGATATGTTTAGCTAATAAAAAATGTATAATAGGGGAAAGTCGGGTAATGCCTAACACATTCGATTGAAGCCAACAAGTCCATGGTAAAACAAGGTTTGGTACAGATAATCATATATCATAGAAGAGCAAGCAAAACTCTAACCATACACATGTTTTTTCTCCAACTCAACCTGTTAGAAAGAAGTTTTATGAGCACAACAAAAAAATGGGCGTCGTCGGGATTACCCGACACAACACGGCCCTAATCGCGAACGTGGTTTTTCAATGGCAGCCCCCTTTTGGGGACAAATACATTTTTGTTCATTGCACATAAAGTTTTTGATAAAATGCAATATATTTAAAAGGCTCGATGAGAATGTCCAAATTAATGTAGATGAGATGGACACGCCTATATTGGTTGCCATGGAAACGGGTCATTCGGGATTACCACAAACTAGGTGTGTTTGTAATCTCGTTACTTTCTAACTTCATACATCATGGACGTGTCCCCTGTTATACGTGTTTTTAATTGTGGATGAAACTAGTCCCTATTAAACTGATTAAGCTCCCTTCTCTCCTTCTTTGGTAGATGTGATAGGTCATTCGAATATAATGTTGCTAATATTCATTTTCACTACAAAAGTGTTTTTTGTAATTCTCGCGAGAATGTGCGAGATTTCAATATTGGTAGTTTACACTTGAATTTAGTCCAAAGGCAGCTAACACCATAGGTGGTAACACGTCTCCCTCCCTGTCGCAATATAGCGAAATCGGTGCGTTCGGGATTACCCCCCGTTCGGGATTAATCCGACTCTCCCCTAAAGAATTTTTGGGCGACTTTGTTTTTTCCGATTTTTAAATTGAGTGAGTCAAACTCGTTTGAGACTATGGATGGATGGATGGATGGAGGGAGTGAATGGATGGAGTGGATGGATGGATGGATGGATGGATGGATGGATGTATGAATGGATGGATGGAGGATGGATGATGGATGATGGCTGGAGGATGGATGGATGGATTGATGGAGGGATGGATGATGGATGGATGGAGGGATGGTGGCTGGATGGAGGGATTTTTATGGTAACATTTTGTTCATACTTAAAAGTATAAACACGATTTTCTATGTTCATTTTTCGTGAATAGCGATCTTTTAACATTAACTGCTCTAAAACTATATACGCTAAAAGTAAGAACAATCTTTAGATTGTTTAGAGGCACATGTCATTCTATAGAAACGGTTTTCTATTTTTTATTGAAATTTTCCATTTAAACGTAATTTACTGACGACTTTGTTCAAAAGTCAGTTGGTGCCCGGGGGGGGGGGGGGCTCGTGGAAAAGGGTAGTGTACATATGTGCCGCCGACATGGGTCCCATTTTCACCCCTTACTATAACAGGGGTCGTTTTTCCCCACCATGCTCCTATAATGATGGGTCTTTAGGTCATTGCTACGTAAATAAATGTGCCATTTTTTCCCCATTTTGTCGCATTGACTATGAAAATGGGTCAATTTTTCTTGTTTCGGTAAAATCACAATGAAAATGGTTGATTTTTCCGTTTTTTTTGGAAAAGTTACTATTAAATGGCCGATTTTCTTAGATGACTAAAAATGGGGCTAAATTTCAAAGCCAACTATATAATGGGTCGAAATTTCGAAACTATCTAATAAATGGGTCATATTTTTTGAAAAATTTGGTCACTATACATGGGTCGATTTTTTTACCCGGCGACGCACACCTGTACCCAATTTGGGGCAAGTACCCCCGGGGGTTGGTACACTAAGTTTCATACCTTATTGGGTCAATACTTTGCAAATTGGTAAAAAATGAAAACTGAAAAATCATTCTATAATTATGGGGGGTATCCTAATAAATATAATGGCACTTTCATAATTTTATAGCGAACCTACAATGTTGTTACGGATATCAATCAAATATGCGCAAAATCTGGGTCTTTATAATTTTTTTAAAAACTAGCATTCATGTAACTTTTGGATCAAATATTTAAGGTTGTATAGGTCACGTGTTTTCCCTAAAAATATATGCCTTTTTATTTCACTTATTTCTAAAAGTTTCCGATTTATTACATTAAGATACGCCATATGGGTTATTCTCAAAAATGACCCCAGAATCGTTATTTCAGTCTTTAGTCCGGGAAATTTAACTAATTGCTCAATCTTGTAACAAGTTGATTTTCTGAAAGAACGCGGCGAAATAAATCAGGACACTATAGCTTCTATACTTGTAGTGCATCACCGCAGTGTAATGGCCTCTTAAATACCTAAAAATACCCCAAAATGGCGTGTCCAAAGCTCCTATACATGAATTGACCGACATTTATTTTCATTTAAAGACAAAGAATTCATTAATGCTAGTGGTTTATGTTTTAGAAATGCATCAAAATTAATTAAATTTTCTCCAGATTATTATTGCTATAGAACTTTTACAGCTAACTTTCATCTTCCAGAAATCGTTCAATTACGTTTCATCCATGTATCATACCTAGTTATTTGTTTTAGAACCACAAGAATATAGATTTTACATTAATCGGGAGCAAACATATTCGTGCAGAATAAAAAAATGTTGAAAATGTTTTATTACAAATTTGGCATCAGGAAAAGCTGCAACATAAAAAAATATGGGTCCTTTTAAGCATGTAACAGGTGTCTCATAGAGAACTATAGGCGACCATGACTTCAAAAGTAAGTATCACATTTGAGAAATTCAAAAGAATCTTAAACCACAATTACTACTTTTTAACGTTTAATGTAAACATCACTCGACTCGGTTAATTTTGAAGAAATAGCGATTATGTTCACATGTCAATGGACACTTCCTTCCAAGTTTGCTCACAATAATGCAGATTTGATGTTAACTACCACTGATTACTCGTGTTATCTGTTCAGCTATCTTCTTTTCATTCCCCAAAACCGGCCTTGTTTAATATCTTGTGAGTTCAATGCCATTTTGTTCGTTTTATTATAGTAAAAACAATTACCGTGACAATTAATAACAAAAATCCAACAGAAAAAGCAAAACATGGTACATAACAAGATGATCATCTTTATTAGAAAACAACACCAATCAAATCTGTAGAAAAGTGAAATAATGTTAGTTGAAGTAGGGGGTGGCACGTTCTGTGTATAGTAGAATTGGAGAGTTTAATGAAGACTTTACAGGTGGATAAACTGAACAATATATTATCAAATAGTTTTTATTCAAATTAGACATCTTATTCCCACAAGATGGTGGATTGTACATTTAAATATTAAAAGGCATGTTTGATAGCAAATTCAAAATTCCTGCGTTTTAATCTATACTCGCGTTTTTTATGAAGTACCGGCACTAGACAAGATGGTTGGTAACATTGTCGCTCCCATACACCTTCAGATAGACCGAAACTGATCATACATTACCCTGGTCAGGCAAGAATTTAGATTAATATTCCACAGAACTGTTCATCTGTGTTATATTTGGGCAAAACAGCATTGGGTTGAAAATCAAACTTTCCCGTTTTTTTGGTCCACGACCGAAGAATGGCCCTACAGCAGATTTGAGGTATTTTACCCCGCGATCATCAATTTATCTGCGATTGAAACCCCTACGAGGTCGTACCAACTAAGAGCATCTTGTGCTGTGCTTTCAATGTACTCTTGTGTTTTAGTGATTCATACTATATACTTGAAATTTTGGTCACTAAGGTACTATGTTTATTTAGATTCGGAGCGATAACTTTTGACATTCAGGCTGGTATGGAATAAGTTATAGGTAACGGCAATTATTTTCTTCCTATACTAAGACAGACCAAGTTTTTCTTCCAACATGGCCGCCGAAAGATGCGCATACACAATTTGTTGACGTTACCTTTACCCTCCCATAACCGCTGGCTTTTTACCCTTTTTTACAGAGTGTTTTGGCTTTGGTACTGTTTTCTGTGTTTTAACACTGAAGTAAGTACCTTTTGTTTATTTTTGCCCGGAGTGTCCTCCAAATTAATCCGGTGTGGCAGGTGCTTTGATTCTTTTCATTTTCCCTGTCCGACTTAATTGAATAGGTCCAAAACTCCAGGGGGACGAACGTAATCAACGCGAATCGACTATCATGGTAATTATGGAAACATTGCCTATTACTACATTCCCCTTATCCACTAACGGGAGCACCCATAAAATAATTTTTCATATGTGAACTTTGACCTTGGAAGGCTACACAAAATTAACTTATTAGTTTTATTACCATGCACTTATTAGAACTAATTCATCTTTCTTTCGCCAATTATGATGCTGACATGTAATTTGATCCGGCCCCCCCATTCATTATTGTTACCTGTACAAATGAATGTGAAAGTAACGTGGTTTGCAAAAAAACACACCATGAAGATAGTAGATTTTATCAGACCACCCATTTTATTACTAATTAATTTGGTTTATTGAATTATTCTATGGGAAATGCATTTTCTGGCGTATGGGCCCACAAGCCTCCCCCCCCCCCATTGTCATATTATTATTATTAAATTATTCTTAATAATAATAATATCTCTTTCGTAATAGGTTCGTGAGCACTAAAGACCGAAGGAATAAGACCTTCGGTTCGAACAATATCCAGTCATGTAAGACTAAATAAACTGTATTTTAAAGATCTAGGCCCGTATTCTCAAACTATGTTTAACGCTAATCACTGGTTAATCGTCAATTTAAACGCCCGCTAAAAATAAAAAAAAAAAAACCGGCAATTCTCAAAGCAGGTAACTTTAAACGCTGTTTTAAATTTTAGCCGAAAATCGTTAACATGCCAAAACGGTGTTAACTTAGACTTGGTCGGGGGTAGTTTAAGGCGTATTTAACTTCACGTTTTCATCCAATGCCTGATATTTTCAGCTCTATTGGATACTCGTGGTTAGACCAGTTTCCTCCTTTATTTCTCTTATCTTTCTTTGTAGGGTCCTCGTTGATTCTTCTCGTCCATTTTTTCCTTTGCCTTCTATTTTCATGCTCGTGGTTTATCTGTTTAAGTATTGAATGATAGCAATGCGGCACAGGACATAGGCCCGGTTTTTTTTGTCTCCAGCATTCAACCAATTCTAAAGCTCCTTACATAACTCGACATTCTTGAAATTTATCCCGTGGCTTCCTGTAATTTCATTTACAACTACGGAAGGCATTGTCTGGGGGGGGGGACATATAAATATTGTTCACTCACACTTATAAAATAGGCGAGATAAGTCACAGTTCGGTGGATGATATTTACGGCTTTAAATATCGTGTTTAGCTTAAACGACTTGTTAAAATATTTAACCTTTTTGCAGTTTTTTTTAAACTCTACGTTTAGCTAACCACAGTTTAGGCCTAACCACTGTTTATTTTAAACATCGTTTGAGAATACGCCCCTAGTGACTGAATCAAAGTAATGAGCAGGTATTAACAAATATATCTTTTTTTACCTACCAACGGACATGACTCGAACCTTCCCCCCCTCCCGCCGCTTACGCGGCGCCATTGCCCCCTTTGCAGCTATATACGTGGGAGAGCGTGGCCTTGCGGTTAGGGTGCTTGCCTGTGCGTGGCGCAAATTTACCAACAAATCCGGGTTCGAATCCCGTGGGGTCACTTGCTGGGATTATATCGGGTGCTCAATGCTGGATTTATCTTGTATACGAGCTATTGTTTAATACAAGAATACAGCTCTCCCTCCAGGTTCACTTGGAATGGGCAAATTAATAATGAAGCATCCCGTCCTTCGGAGGGAGCGTTAAGCCGTCGGCCCGTGTACAGAGATTCACAACTGTACATGTACATCGCAGTCAGTGTCGAATAAGAGTAGGGGTGAAAACCCCTGACTTTCCAATCCGTCCCCAGTCTCAGAAGTGGGCCATATTAGGAGCGTCCGTCTCATGGATACACGCGGCCCGGATCCGCTTCCTCAGTTGAATAACTCCTGAAACCACCACACGCCATTACCAATGACTTAATGTGGACACGCTAAGAAAGAAGCCTATAATCGGACTAGACACTTGTTCAAGGCAGCTCTCCCAACTTGGTTCGGCACATCTGATACAAATATTCACATATAAAAGATCATATTGGCAGGAAATCTGCGAAGGAGTTAAAGCCCATATTCCACCTCTCTAAACGAAGAACCGTTAAGGAATTCATTCTATTACCACCTATTTTGCAGTCTCCAATTTCACCTGGTCCATGTTCCATGCCTTCCTAGCAAATTAAATAAAATTCCAATTCAGGCAAGAGCGGCCTTGTTCAATCTGCATGCTTTTTGATCGCATTTGCAAGAATTTGATAGGAGTTTTATACAGGGAAGATTAAAACCACACAAAGCAATTTGAACAAGCTGTCCCCTAAGTACCACCACTGCACCTGACAACAATAGGTATTTGTTATTTACTAGACTAGGCTCCTGGTCCATTGTGCACAACAGACCACAGGGAGTGACAACTTTATTTTTACTAACCAGGGTAGCCCCTTCAAAAGCAAAACCTGAGTTTATTTATTTATTGTTATTTTTAGGTGTGAAATGGGTAAAGCGCAGGCCTCTGCAATGTTTTTTTTTTTTGATGCCATACTAGTTAGCATCGATTTTATGTTTTATTTCATTATATTCTATAGGAAGTCAATCCCTATGCTTGCGAGTTATATTCATCACAAAAAACGGACACTTTCTCTGCTTGGGAGAGTTGATTGAGGACGGAGATAGGTCATCCTGCATTCGTCTGTATCGTATCGTCTAATCCTTTAAAATCTATGTGGTTCATCTAAGTGAATCTAATCCATATGGCGTAATTTGTTTGGCTCAAGGTTATAAACCCAACAGGATGTTATCTCTATGCCATCGAAAATGTGGCAGTGGCCGTTAGGGAAAAAGAGATTGTTTGGCATTAGAATCATTGCGCATGAGTAATGCGAAGTTAGATCGATCGATAGATAGATATATTAAGATACACTGTTGCTCATAAAGTTGGAATAACTTTTTAGACCCTATCTTAAAACATATTCTATTTGAACGCCTCAGTAATCATGTTCAAGTAGTGAATGATTTAATACATAATGAGTCCCCACTACCCAGGTGAGGTTAATCCATGCATAATTTTGAATTACGTAACAATGTCTTTTGTTTGGAGATATAAAAGCCCAGACATCTGTTGTTTGTTCCTTTCCCTGCTCCAATCCTGTGTACAACGAGCCCACGATTTTCAGAGTTGGTTGTTACCGTTATAACAAAAACTGGCACAGAGGTTCCCTAGGCTATGCCTCGACCAACGACATTGTCAATACACCGAAGAGTGTTTGTACTCCAACGGGAAGGGTATGAACAAGCCAAAGTCGCTGATTTCCTCGGGATATCGCAGAATACGGTCTGTAAAATCCTCAGATATCATCGAGAGGTGGGTCATTTGAGGCCACGAAAATCTCCAGGACGACTACGATTGACTACCAGACGAGATAATCTCCGACTGCTTAATCTGTGCCGTAGAGCTCGGAAAACGTTAACGAGCCGTCTTCGTCGTTTGTGGAGAAGACACTATGTTTCCCGCCAAACTGTAAATCGGAAATTGTTTCATGGTTACTGAGCAAGGCGAATGACCAAATGTCCACGCCTAACCGTTCACCACAGAGTTGCTCGACTTCGCTGGGCAAGGGAGCACAGAAGATTACAGCTCGGACACTGGCGACATGTTGTCTTTATGGACGAGAGTCACTACATTCTTGACCGTCAAAATAGAAGACAAAGGGTTCGTCGATTACGTGGTGAGAACCTCCAAGATGACAGTATTCAGGAATCGACTCAAGGTGGTTGCGGCTCAGTGATGGTATGACTGGTTCTCATTATGGAAGGAAAACGTCACTGGTGGTGCCAGATGGAAACATGAACGCTGTCGTGTACCTGGACTTCTGGGAAACACTGCTTGTCACATGCAAGAAGGGTTTATGCAAACACTTTTCGGCTGCAAGACGACAACGCCACAACGCAAAGGGCCGCTGAAGTGAGACAATTTCTTGAGGCAGAGGGGTGGAGCAGATACCATGGCATGCTTGCTCCACTGATATGAACCCTATCGAGCATGCCTAGGATGCCTTAGGCCGAACCATCAATGACATACGGGGATAATATTTCTCAATCTCTACAGGAGTTAGCTCAGGCTCTACACTACACTACACTGGTGATTTTAGGTGCTCTTACAAACAAGAACACCTTACAAAGGAAAACAAGAAGAAACAGTTTACAAATCAAACAAATAACTTTTGAGCTGTGATTTGAAGGTTGCCAGTGAAACTGCATGACGAATGTAGCATGGAATGCTGTTCCAAAGTTTTGGTGCAACAGCGTAGAAACCATTTGCACCTGCAAGAGTACGAGTGAATGGAATGGTTAAGAGTCTTGTATCCTGTGAAGATCGTAGTCCAGTGCGTGTGGGAACATATTGAACGATGAGTTCAGTAATGCATGATGGAACATTATCAGAATCTGCGAAACATTTCAAGACAATTGTCAGAACCTTGAAATGAATTCTTTTTTGAATGGTAAGCCAGTGCGGTTCATGAATGAGTGGCGACACATGATCATATTCTCTTCGTTTGAAAATGAGTTTAGCAGCTCTGTTTGTACACGTCGGAGTCTCTGAGTCAGCTTGCAGGTACTGCCATATAAAAGTGAATTGGCATAATCGAGTCTGGAAGTGACGATGGCACGCACAGCATTGTGACAAGTATCCTGGCTGATGAACAAATCTAATCTTAGATCAGATTGCGAAGGTGAGCACTGGTAGAACTACATATAGAGAGACTTGATTTGAGCATGTCCATTGATCTTTCAAAGACAACACCCAGATTTCTTATGGTTGATGGCGGTGTAATTTACATCAAGGAGCAATGTTCAAATTATCGCCTTGAAGTCTTTCTCTGAAAAATGAACTTGATAGAATGAAGAACTCGGTCTTTGATTGAATTCAGTTGGAGCATATTGTCATCCATCCAATGCGGATATAACGTTTATTATGGTTTGAAGCACTTTATCAATTTCATTTGGACTGCGTGGTCGAATGAATGTACACGGGTTCGTCAGCATAACAATGATATCTGATATTCTTAGATTCTGAATGACAGTGTGTAAATAGAATGAAAAACCTTGAGAGACCCAATTACAGATCCTTGGGGAAGCCCAAAATCTTGAATCTGAGATCAGAGAGTTCACAGGGCAACCTTAACCCTATTGGTATGTTTTGTGGAGATAAGATAAAAAACATTACGAACATTACCAGTGCTGACCAAAAAAATCAGACAACCTGTAAAGGAGGCGATCATGATCTATGTGTCAAAGCCACTGACATGTGAACACAAAAGTCACTCCTGACCTCAACAAGGCCATCTCCGTGCTATGGCCAGACTGTAGGCTGATTGATACACTTGGAAAGGGTTATTATGCTTAACACGGTTACTAACACTACATAAAGCAGATCTCTCAATGATCTTTTGATAAAAATGCAGTGAATTTGAACTGTCTGTATAGGCCAATTGATCCCACCTGTTCCCACATCACCGTTCTGCTGGCCAATAGCAAAATAGTGTCATTCCAGGTACGCATTGAAGGTCCTCAATGATTTTACGCGGGTAATTTCAAGTGATTGTTGTAGCATATGCCATTGCAGGGACTCTAACAGGACTCTACTCGAGCAATTACATGCCTGAATATAGTACATGTGGAACTGTATTTTTGTGAAAATTGTATATACATCTTGCAACCAAGGTTTCTAATCAAATTGTATGAGGATTCCAAAAAAATCGTGGGGTTTTATTTTTTAAAATGTTTTTCTTGGTTTAATTCTAGGGGGGGGCAAGTTTTACACTGGTTTTCCGGGGCAAAATATGAAAGGGTGCAAATGTTTTTAATTTTTAAATTAAATCATGTTCAGTACCTTTCAGGATTACAAAAGGTATAAGTTGCCCTACCTAATGTTTATAGTACAAGAGTTACAAGGGTAAAACGGGTTCCAGGTCACACTGGGGGTAAATTTCAGATTCATGGGTTTGTTCTAAAAACGGTGCCAAATTGTTCGTCTTACTGTACAGAAGGCGAATATATAAAAGGTCGCGTTGTCAATCGCGTTTTGATAATAATGAAGAGGGCAAATAGGGCCATGGTCTACAGGTCTATGGGATAACCACTAGTCATATCTGTATAAATCTCACTTTGAAAGGTGAAACACAGAATCTATATACAGTTTCTTATTGATTATTAACTAATGAAGATTTAAAACAGTTTCACAAAATCGGACCATTCTATAAATATGACCTTGAACTTTCTTTAGCCTATTGTACAAAACAATAGATCATAATATGGCAAACTATACCTTTTTAGAAACCTTATGAGCATTCGAACAGACTGGTTAAATTTTAAAACAATTTACCCACTTTTTTGTTTACCCTGTACAAATTTGCCCCCTTATAAAACCCCAAGACACTTTTTAAAAAATGACACCCATGAAATTTTCAGATTCTCCATGAAATTCTGTATTGGCAAAACTTGTGTCAAAATTGTATATGAAAAAACTAAACCAAACTCCATTACATATTCTTCCCCCGCCCCATTACTAATAGCGTTTCGGTTGACATTTAGCCGACTTTTTCAAAAACTTAGATACAGTGCATTTTGAAGACACACTAACTGCTTTATTTGTTGGCAACATGGCCGCTCCCATCAACCCAGTGAGAAAATAAGCAAAGCATAGCGGTGAGATCTCCTTTAAATTTCCTGATCAAATCCCCCCCCCCCTTATCCGTTCAGGCTACGGCACAGTTCGTAAGGGTAATTGTGGACTAAGTTCATGGTGATATGTTCGGAAAGAGACTGATCAGGTAGTGTGGCGATAGACACCCGTAGCTATATAATAACACTGTAAGAATTCATTCCATAAAAAGTGGTAACCAAGATATTTTTATTCCAACTTTAGAGCAACAGTAAAGTTGTAGATATATAAAATATAACTATATATTGAATTGTCAAGCCAAATAAGTGAGTAAATAAATGTGAATTAGATGACAGATTAAGTAACTATTCTGTAAAATTGTCGAAATTATAGACGAAGAGCTAACTATTTAGTGGAAACAATGAAACTAATACATGCTTAGATATGAAAATTTTAACATTTTGAAAGTTCCCAAGAACATGTGTGATCTTCTTATATTCTAAAACAAATTATAACTGTAATAAATAGACATGATCAAATATGTCATAAAAACGATGTTAAAAACCACATAATTTTCGATCACAAGGCAGTGGTGGCTTAAAATACAACAGCTTTTCAAGGCAAGGATGTAATAGGTGCATATAATGACATATGAAATTGCAGACGTCATTACATATAGCTTGTTCAATCTCAGCACAGACCATGCCCAGGGAACCTATGGTGACTTCGTTTGGAATATTGAAAGACATGTTTTCTAGAGCTTAGTCTTCTAATAGATCTTGTGTTTCATTCCTGTACCATATTTTCGTTGTTGTAGTTCACACTTGGTAATTGCCTAACCCAGATTACAAGTTTGGTCTAGCGATGATGGCGTATTTTACATGAGGGCGTAACGTTTTTGCATTTTAGGTGTAGCATTATTAACTTTTTTATCCAAGTTAAAGGTTGCTGTAAAGGTTGCTCGTCCCTAGCGTTGCACGTCGTCGTACCCCCCTCCTAACAACTACTTGGAGAGAGGGTGTAGGGGCTTCGTAGCGAAAAAGGCCGAGAGCAACCTACGATCCATAAGTATAAAGGGGGGCCTCATGAGGCCCTTTTTTGTTTTTCAAAACCTGCATATTTGTAGCGCTGCTATATAAGTGGGTTATCTTTTGTTGCGCTTGACGCAGAAAAAAATCAAATCCATCCCTTGTGTTCCCCTCCCCCCCCGCGTATTTTTTTTTTATTTCTCAAAATGGTTTTGTTTTAAGCGTCAACCATGTGGTGAATTTTTCATCAAAAAAAAATCCTTTGGAAAGTAGCTATTTTAGAATGGGCCCCACCATGAGCACCCACCCCTTATGCACTAACGGAGTGCAGATCCCCCTCATGCCGTTAAAGTGTCAATTACTTTTCATTTTTTTAAATATTTTGTTTATTAAGTATAGCAGGGTGAGGAAATAAATGCGTAAGAAATGTATTCATTTACTTTAAAAGTGAGCTTTATTTAATCTCCTCACGAATTCATTTAAAAGTCCAAGAAAAATTTTAAAAAGAAACTTACCCCAGAGCTTGCACTTATTTTATTTAAGTATTGTTAATTATTCACTGGTTTGAACCCACAAATATACGTGTAAATTAGGATAGATGTTGTATTGCCGAAATTGGTGTCACCTCTCATGTATGTGATCGGTAATACATGTATTCAAAAGCTGAGACTTTATCGCATATAACCAGAAAACAGTACGTAGTAAATCGACGGAGTAACCGGAAAAATAAGCGGCTGCTATAATGGTCCAGCAATGGCAAACGGTAATGGGCCGGTTAAGTTTGCAACGGCATTCGATTGCGACCAATATAGGCTTTGCCGTTACCGGGCCAGAATGAATAGGCCCAATAACAGGGCCAATTCATTTGAATTTGCACGGTTATTGGGCCGTTAGGGGCCATTACCGGGCCGTTATTGGGCCAGTGGGAAATTAATGACTCGCATAATTTGTGTCATATTCATTTACACACCCCCTAATTTGGGGCGTAAGTTTGGTTTTTAAAAGGGGAGAGTGAGTAGTTGACCTCTCGAACATGTTTTGAGTTTATTCAAGTTCGCAT